>JAODAL010018788.1:0-73787 GCA_025379985.1 Phyllomedusa bahiana
ACCCAGCGGTTTTCCTTTCTTTTTTTCAGTCAACAGTACAAATGTCATCATCAGCCCAAACCAATCGGACCAAATGATCAAGAGGCCAAGAGGTGATTTTGTCTGCGTGATGCCCAAAGCGGTCCTCAGGGGAGGAGAAGGAAGCTGGTCCTTTGGCGAATATCAAGCGGTCAACAGTGTTTGCAAGTCCCCTGGATTCTAGCCCGCGGTTTGGGGATGTAGACTTTCGGGAAGAGGAAGTCATGTGATGTGATGACATTGGGGATCAACAGGGTCTTTTGGGCGCACAGGCGAGCGCTCATCAGTGTAGGAGGGTTGGGGGGAATTATCGTGCGGGTACGGCCCTGAGAAAGGGTTTGGGGCAGTGCAAAAGGGTCGCTGGTCTGGTTGGCAGAGGAACACCGCTACAAAATTTTCCCCTTTGAAGGGGGCCCGGACTGTGAAGCCCGGGCCTTTTTCAATCAAGCCTCGATTCGCCAAGTGACTATATGCCGATTTGCTTTCAACGCGTCAGTGTGGAAAGAATCTAAAGAGTTTGAGCACCCGCAGAACAGGCAATGCAGGGAAAAAAAATTTGAATTGCTGTGGAAGACCCCTTGGAAAAAAAAAAGGGGGCCAAGGCCCGGGGCTTCCAAAACCATTTCCCCTCTTATCCCTCCTCCTCTCCTCCCCACTTCCCAAGCCAAGGGGTTCCCTTGCTGCGATGTGCTGGAGCAGCATGAGCAAGCCCATCTACACCCCGACACTGTCACCATTCCCCCCATAGCAACACGCCTAGACCCTTCCCCTTCCACCAGTCTGACCCTTACACATAGAGCGCCAGTCCGGAGCCACCCTTTTTGTCCCAGTTGTGGGGCATAAAAAACGGCAAAAGCCTGAATGTCGGCATTGCAGGCTTTTGGGCCCTTTGGGAAAATGTTGCCTTTCCGGGCTGGTGCCCAGATGGTTCCCCCATCATGGCCTGGCTTTGCCCCATACCCGTGCCGGCAGGCATTTTTTTGCCAAAAAAGCTGTCCCTGCCTGGCCAGCCCGTTGCAGAAAGATCTCCAGCCTTTGGCTGCATCTTTTGTCCACCAAAGCCATCTCACTACAGACACATGGATTTAAAAAAAAGTCGGGGCGTTACCTACTGATTGCTCACGGGGTGGTTTGGTGGTTGACAGTGCCTCTGGGTGATGAGTCTCGGCCAAACTCTTCCACACTGCAGGGATGGTGCGAGTCGATTTTTCCCAAGAGAAACCAGGCCGTTTGAAATGAATTGTTTTGGGGGGACTGTCAAACAAGGTAAAGGAGGGACGGCTTGCACACTCAGACCGACCAATGGCTGGGTGAAAGAACCTGGGCCAGACAAAATGGTGTGCGACAACGGAGAAATCTCTTTGCGCCCTTAAGATCGGTAGACTTCGACATCCTTTCCTGGCAATTTCATGAACCCTGGTTGTGCAAAAAATTTTCTCACTCCCCAGGTTTTGCTGTGAGGAAGATTTGGGTTTAGCTCACATTCTGGGTTCGAAACCCTGCTTTGCCGTTGTCATGTTCTTGTTGCGGAGCAACACGCTAAATTCCCCCTCCAAAAAACCAGCGTTTTGAAACAGCGTAATGTCATTATGCAGTATGAAATGCCACATGTCCTAATGTGGCATTTCAGTGCAGGAGCAGTGGTGCGGACCTCGGGGTGTTGACTCATAGAGAGTGGAGACAGGTGAGGGATATCTGCACCATCCTAAACAGTTTTTAAGAGCCCCCAAAATGGCGTCGGGACGATTGCATTGTCAGCATGCCCTTTGGTATATTTTTACGGGAAAAAAATTTGACCTCTGTGCAGCAGGGGCCCCGCACTGATGGGGGAGGAGGCGGCACAGAGCCTTATTGCCCGGGGGATGTAGAAACCCGACTGTTTCCCCGGGATTCTTTAGGGGGTGGTTCGAGGTCAGGGCAGGTGAGGCGGAGTTTTAGCTCAAGAGTAGAGGCATGAGGCTAGCCAGTCTTGGTGACGGGGCAGGATGAGGAAAGTCAAGAAGGTGAGGAAGGTAAAAAGGTTGGCACAGAAATTTAGGGGAGGGGGAGGGGAAGATTGGTTTGTGCCCCTCGACCTGAGGTTTGGGAGATTCCCGGCAGCATTCCCCACATGAGTGCTTGGATGCCCATTACCTTTGTAACATGTCCACGCACAAAGGGAAACAAAATAAACATCGTTATGGGTGGCACCTCCCTTTATCCACGTTACAAATCAAAAATGAGCAATTTCTTTCCCCCACACAAATTGACAGTAGAATGCATGAATTTTTGGGCAGTGTCATTGACAACTCAAGGCATTGTTGTGTTTTTATTTTAAAGTCCGGTGGGAAAAACGTCAGCAACGTGCCAGCAGTGAAAGGGGGTAGCCGCGCAGCGGCGTGGCAAAAGGGTGCTGGTTGACATTTTCACTCGTTTTTTTACTACCTCACCAACACCTGCAAGGCAGGGCATCATACAGACACACAGAGACTGCCTTAAGAGCATGGTCCATGACTACCTGCGGCTCAACACCAATGTTTTTGGACTTGGTCTAGACCCATTCAAATTTTTGGTGTCCAAAATGGATGAATGGCCTGAGCTTGCTCGACAGGCCATAGAAATTTTCTCCTGCACGGCAGCCAGCATTATCTCAGAACGCACCTTCAGCACAGCTGGCGGGGTGATAACTGACAAACATATCCGTCTTTCCCCTGAGAATGTGGATCGTTTGACTTTTATCAAAATGAACCAAGCGTGGATCTCTGACGATTTGGTTGCCCCGGTTGCCAATGTCACCGACTAGTCACTAGTAACTAGTGACAGGAGTACTGCCCGTACTGCCGTATTGGCACCCCTGGCGGTAGCAGCTAGTTAGATTAGTTGGGAGGGGGGGGGGGGTTCAGTAAGCTTAGGAAATCACAGACAGCAATAATTAGGGATTTTTAAATTGCTGGCTTTATCTTTTACATCTTTATTCTGAATGCCCAAAAGTTCATTTCTGCAGTTTTTTTGGGTCCAGCTTCTGAAGAAGACACTGTTAGCAAATGTCCTTCTAGGAAGAAATCTTATTTCAATTCTTAATTTCATCTTGAAAATTTTATTGAGTGTCTGAAAGGTGATTTTGGCTGTTCTTTGGGTCCAGCTACTGCAGAAGACACTGTTAGCAAATATCCTTCTAGGAAGAAATCTTATTTCAAATCCTAATTTTGTCTTGAAAATTTTATTGAGTGTTCGAAAGGTCATTTTGGCTATTTTTGGGGTCCAGCTACTGCAGAAAACACTGTTAGCAAATGCCCTTATAGGAAGAAATCTTATTTCAAATCCTAATGTAGTCTAGAAAATTTTATTAAGTGTCAAATTGGTCATTTTGCTGTTTTTGGGATCCGGCTACCGCAGATGCAGAAGACACTGTTAGTAGAGATGGGCGAATTGATTCTAACGAAGTGGAATTCGTTTAGAATTTCAGGAAAACTTCGGTTCGGACCGAAGTCGAACTTTGGGGTACTTCGGGTAAACCCCAAAGTGTGTTTTTGATTGATAAAATGGCTGCGACACATGGGTTACATGGGGAAAGACTCGGGAAAAGAAGGGCTTTGCCTGCATGAATGTGCAGGATAAAACCCAATCGAGACCGGGGATTGTGGTCAGCAATACAAGTCCGGGGCGCGACGCTGGAGCTCTACCGCTTCATGTACTGTTAGGGGGGTGTTTCCGGGCTCTTGATAGCTAAAACTAAAGAATCATTTTTATACAGGGGATTTTTGGGGGGTTCTCAGCTGTCTCAGAGACTGCTTCTCTTAACTTTTCTTTTTCTGATTTTGGGGGGTATTGGATCTAAAGGTCCAGGTGCGTCAGTGCAGCGCATAACATTTTAATCTATTGCTCACAGCACATTGAAATCCGGGGTGATCTAAGCCTTTTCCCTTTGTTTTTTTAAGAAACGCTTTTTTTACAGTCAAATACCACTTCATTTTTGGCTGCCAATTCTTTTGCGCAATTTACACCCGGGGGGTTTAATTAAGCGTTTTTTCTGCTGTTTTGGTGAAAAAAGAAACCGTTTTTTTCACCGCCAAAAAATACATTTTTCCTTAGCAAAATTCACAAGGAAGGTTAATTACAATTTTCCCTTGTTTGTAGGGAAAAATAAAACAACCTTTTGTCCCCGCTACAAAGCGGTAGTTGTTCGTGCTCAATTCTTTTGCCTTTTACATCCAGGGGTTAATTAAGGTTGTTCTGCTGTTGGGTGAAAAAATAAACCTCTTTTTTCACCCCCAAAAAAAATACTTTTTTCCTGTAGAAATTCACAAGCAAAGGTTAATTAAAGTTTTCCTCTTGTTGTGTACGTAAAATACAACCTTTTGAACACGCTAAAAAGCCGTATTTTTGGTTGCTCAATTTTTTTTGGAATTTTACACCCAGGGTTAAATTAAGGTTTTTTCTGCTGCTGGGGTGACTAAAAAAAACTGTTTTTTCCCCGCCAAAAAATACTTTTTTCCCTGTAGTAATTCACAAGCGAAGGTTAATTACAATTTTTTCCTTTTGTTGTGTAGCGTAAAAAACCGCCTTGTAACACGCTACAAAGCTCATATTGTTGGTTTGTTTTTTTCTTTTCCCAATTTTCAACCGGGGGTTAATTAAGCGTTGTTCTGCTTTTGTGGTGACTAAAAAAACCCCGTCTTTTTCCCCGGGGCAAAAAGACATTTTGCCTGTAGCTTTAATTCCCAAAGCGAGGTTTAAAATTACAAAGTTTTTCTCTTGTTGTGTAGCGTAAAATCCGCCATTGTAACACGCTATAAAGCTGGTATTTTTTTGGTGCTCAATTCTTTTCGCTTTTTTACATAAAGGGGTTAAAACTAATTTATTTTTCTGCAGTTGTACTCATAAAAAAAAATTTTTTTTTCACGCACAGAAGAAATTCTGTAGAAAAAAATTCATCCCCCAAGGTAATTAAGCCTGTTTTGCTTTTATATTCAGTAAATCCAACAGGTTTTTTAAAGGGGCACATACAAGTCAATTTTTCCTCCCCTTTTGTGTCGCGAATTTTATACCCATGGGTTACCCAAGCTTCTTGTGGTTCATTTGGAGTCAAATACGGGTTGTAATTTTTCATAAGATATCCTTAAAAAGCATGTCTGACTTTTGAACAAAAGAGGTCGACAGAGGGGGTGGCAGGTCTTCCCTGCGAGTGGCAAGGCAAAAACTTTCCCTGGACAGGCCAGGTCGCAGCACAGCAAGGGAGTGCAGCAGGGGTCACTCGGTGAGGCCACAACTCCCGCTGTCCTAGGGCCCGGTGTGTTTTTCCCAGAAAACCCAATGGTTCTTGTTTGGGTTGACTGGGCATCCCTTCCCCCCAGATGACATCTGAAACCCCCCGCCAAGAGTCGGTGGGAACTCAGACACAACCCTTATTTGGCAGGGCCGGGGACGGGTCAGCGGCCCTCACCTGCCCTCAACCCGCCTCTGTCCCATCCGGGTTCCCCTTTTCCCAGAGATCTACTATGTGGTCGGGCTCAGGGCATATATGCGGGTAAAAATTGAGGAGGGCAGTAGCAGCACTTGGCAGCAAAGAAATGGGGCCAATACCCCCGCTTCTTGCATAGGCGGCAAAAGTATGATGTGGAAGTGGCATGGGGGGTCATGTTGTGGGGTTCAGCCTTGATACCAAGACCGGTGATGGGAAGCATGACGTGAAACACAAATAGAGGAGATGTAGCCAACTCCCTTTTGGGACCCCCGGGTGAGAAAAGGGTTTCATCATCGTCGGGAGAAGAAGGGGTCACTTGGACAGGCAGCGGCGAAGCCAGCTGGGGGGGGGTTGTGTACTGTGAGTCGCGGATAGCAGCAGTGTGGGTCGGGAGCAAAGCGGCCACGGGGTAAAAAAACCCCTTCGCAGGTCCAAGAAAGTAGGGGGCACGGGGGGCCCAGCGAGGCACGGGGGCATGTCCCCAGGCGGACCCTTGGGGGAAAAAATCAGCTATCGGCGGGTGGCAGTTCTTTGCTAAGCCCCCCCGGGAGGGCCAAAATAGGCTATATGTAGAATCGTAATCAAAAAGTGAAGCGTGGCCATGAGCTAACGTTGGCACCACGGGCCCGCGTCACACTGCAGCTCACCACCAGTGGCCTGGGGAAAAAACGTGGGGTCAGATGTGGTGGTCCATCCTCTGCTAGCAAAACCAGCAGCACGCCCAGGGCTGCATGCCATTTGCAGCCAGTCAAGGCCCCACCCCTTTCAGAAGGAGCTGTTTCTCTTCGACTTTCTCCCGGTCCCGATCTCCCGCTCCTCGCTATCATGGCTCCAGCAGTCCCTTCAGCGAGGGGATTGCAAAGAAACAACAATATTGTCCAACCATCCTAAGGTGAAGAAGCGCCATGCTCCTGTCCAATTGTTGGTCTGCGTCCCTCCCCTTTTCCCAAAAGGGGAACCTGCACCCCCAAAAGAAGTATGGGTTGGCGAGCCGAGATGGAGGTTCCAAGCCGTAATTTTTTTCCAAAAAGGCATTTCCAGCATTTTTATAAAAATGTAAACAGAAGGTGGGCCATCTTAGCTTTAAGTTTGTTCCCAAGGGCACGGGGGCCCGGACTCTGGAGCTTAAAAACGTCAGGGCAGTACATGTCCCTTTCGGCCCCCTGGGTGACTGTGTTCCTGCCCCGGCACACAAAAACTTGGCAGGAACGCCGTTTTCCTTTCCCCCCCACTTTAAAAAGCGGTCCTGCCCAAAGTCCGCCCCTCCTCCTCCACCCCCCACCATCTCAGCCTCCACAAGTACTGCTCCATCATATCACATGTGTAGGGCACAGCGGTGTCACGCAGTTCTACACCTGGCTTTTTCTCGGCGAACGAAGGCACACAGGGGGGAATGCTCTGCTCATGGGGCAAGAAAAAAAGATGGTGCTTTCTCCGCGCCAACTGCAAAACGGAACCCCTGGGGCGGAAATGGGGGTAAATGTGTCCACGCTGCAGAGGGGGGGTCCATCCCCTGCATGGTGCGTGTTCCTTTGGTTGTTGAAAAGGTTTCCCCAGTCTTCCACCGATCTTCAGAAGATTCTGAAAATGGCCCGGAAATGTATGCACTTATCCCTTCCTACAAAGCCAGGAACACCCTCTTCAAGTTTTCGGCGGCAGAACGGGCCTCCAAAACACTCTGATATGCGTGTTTCCAAAGTTGGAATTCCACCTGCACATGTTTGGACCGACTGTTGAACAAAAAAGGCATTTAACGTTTTTTTTATGTCTAGGCGGCAGGGGGACTCCCTGTGTAACTTTGTTTTCGCCAGTGGGAGCTCATCGTGACACCCCGCCCCCTTTTTTGAGGCCCTTCGGGAGGCCACTTATTTGTCAGTCGCCAAAAGGGTAGGGTGAATAAAATCATTCCATGCTTCATGCCTGGAACAGAGCTGAAAAAACTGTTGGGGCAGGGGTGGAGACATGGCACTACATCTCCCGGCCCCAAAAGGGCCGGGGGGGGGTGAAATGGGGAAAGGGGAGGAGGGCATTGGAGAAGAACCCTTGCTGGTGAAAAAGAGTATTTTCTACCCAGGGGACAAGAGAGGGGGAGCAGGAGCACTGGAGGAGGTAATGGAGAGAGGAAGACAGACAGATGACCCCAAGCACCCTGGGGAATATAAGTGGGAGGAGGCAGGGGGCCCCTCGGGTCACTTGTGCAGATGGCCCCGCGCATGCGATTTGCCCCGGGTAGTGACGCAATATCAGCATCCGGCAAGGGGTACTTCGGCTCTCCACCCTATTGGACCCCGTACCCCGGGCCCCAAAAAGGGGGGCTTTTTCCCCCTATTGGAGGGGGCAAAAATCAAATACATAGGGAAATCCTCCCTAGTCAGTTGGCCCTGCTTGTGCCCCGGCATCGTCCCCCTCTGAAGGGACTGCCGGGGGGGGGGGGGTTTTCCCGGTCCCCGTATACGCCGCGGCTGTTGGAAGGGGGTGGGGGGTAGGGAAGTCCGCTCCATCGCAGCAATAAATCTGGGTCCTGAGAGCGCTTCCTTCCCCCCTAGTGAGGGGGGCACTCGCCACGCAGCAGCAGCCTGGAGGAAACCCTGAACCAACAGGTGGGGCCTACTTGGGCGCACTCGCCACCCCAGTTAGAAGATCCGCTGGGTATGGGGAGCCCAAAATGATGTGTGGCCGCAATTGCCGAGTTTGCAGGGAGAAGTTGTCCCACCCGGCCAGTAGTGGGCTCAAGGGGAGGTTTCAGTGCGGCGGGGGGCCCTCGTTACCCCCCAAGGAAAGCCAATTGTCTGCGGGGAAAAGTGGAACGACTGACCCTTTTTCAAAGAATCGGCGTGGATCGGGCCCGGTTTCCACACCAAAGCCCTTGGCGTCAACTACATCGCCATGACGCCTCACCCAAACTGTGAGAAAAAGAACGGGTTCAAACTACCCCGCCTACCAAAATTCTGATGCCGCCACCCCCTTGATGTCACACATCTGGTATTGCCACCCACCCCACACTCTGTCATTGTGCCATTTAAAGCCTCTGCTGCTGTGCTGTGCGGGGCCCTGACATCCCACGTGTCATTGTCCCCCTCTCTGACCTCTGCGTTTTTGCCACCCCCAGAATGTCATTGTGCCCCTTACCTCAGCTGCGCGCCGTCCCCCACTCTCTGCATTGTGCACTCTGTGGGCCTACCCATTTTTGCCACCTCAGAAAGTCATTTTTGCCACTGTTTACCTCATGCTGCTGCGCCGTCCCCCAAAACCTTCATTGTCACTCTGTGGCCTACTACTGTTTTTTTCCCCCCCATAAAATCATTGGCCACTCTTGATTTATGCTGCTGCCCCCCCCACCTCCACTCCTTTTTTCATTGTGCCCCTCTTGGTACACTGTTTTGCCACCTCCCGAATGTATTGGCCCTGCCTGACCTCATGCTGCTGCCCGGACCTACACACTGTGTGTTGGCCACGTCTGACCTCATGCGCTGGTGCGTGACCCAACTGTGTTTGTGCCACTCTGTGGCCCGCTCCTATTTTTGTCCCTCCAAAGTCATTGTGCCACTGCCCGATTCATGCTGTCTGCCGGCCCCCCACTGTGTCATTGTGCCAACTCTGACCTCATGCTGCGGCTGTGACCTCCCCTCTCTGTCATTGTGCCACTCTGTGACCTACTACTGTTTTCCACCCCCAAAATGTCATTGTGCCCTGTCGACCCCAGCTGCTGCCGCCGACCCCCACCCCCCGTCTTTTTTTCCAACCCTTTGGTCTATGTTTTTTGCCACCTCCAAATGTCATTGTTTCCACTCTTGCCTCATGCTGCTGCCGCCCTCACCCCCTCTCTGTCATTTTGCCATCGTGCTCTCCATTTTTGCCCCCCCCAGAATGTCATTGTCCACTGTCTGACCTCATGCTGCGCCACCGTCATCCACCTCTTCATTGTGCACTCTGTGGGGTATACTGTTTTGCCACCTCCAGAATTCATTTTGCCACTGTCTGCCTCTGTTGCTGCTGCTGCGTGACTCACACTTGTTTGTACCACTGTCTGCTTGTGCTGCTGTGGCTGCGCCGGTGCCTAACCCTCTGTATTTTGCCACGTTTACTCTCTGCTGCTGTGGCGCCCGTGACTACACACTGTGGGAATTTTTGCCCCTCTGTGGCCCACTCCGTTTTTGCCCCCTCTGATTTTTCATTGGGCCAAGTCGACCCATGTGCTGCTGCTGTTTGCCGCAACTCCCCACTGTGTCATTGTGCCCCCTCTTTTGGGCCCACTCCGTTTTTTGCCACCCCAGAATGTCTTGTTCCCCTCTTGACCTCATGCTGCTGTGGTGCCCCCACCTCCCACTCTGTCCTAATGTTGCCACCCGAGCCCCCAGCTTGTTTTTTTTCCAGCTGTCGCGCCATGGCTTTATCAGGCTACATTCCCCTTCAGTTTTTTGGTCAGTTTTGCCCTCTTAAGTGCCCAGGGAATTTTAGAGTGAAGCGATTCTAAGAGCGGCGTCAGTCATCTGCGTGTCATACTAAAACACAACATTGTATAAAGACCAAACCAAGCTCCCTCTGCATATTTAAGCATGGCACATCGTTCTACAGCACGCTGCAGGCTCTGTGCAGCCTGGAAATGGCTTTTTTTTTAACGTGATTCATCCAGAAGTAATTCGGACCGAATTTATTTTTGTCGGGAAATTCGGCGAAGTGACCGAACCGAATTTGAGAAATTCGCCCATCTCTAACTGTTAGCAAATATGCTTCTAGGAAGAAATCTTATTTCAAATTCTAATTTCGTCTTGCTGTTTTTGGGGTCCAGCTACTGCAGAAGACACTGTTAGCAAATGTCCTTCTAGGAGGAAATCTTATTTTGTCCCCTAATTTTGTTCCCCGTTGGGATGTTCTTGCTGCCACCACATATATGACATGTTCTTGGGTACTGGTGCAAAAAGTGATAGGGGGCTCCTCCTAGTTACCATGATCTATTTCCAATACCGGTTTCTTCTTATGTGTCAAAGGTGCCCCGTAGCAGCTGCTAGCGCTGCCCCTTCTATAGTTATGCTGTCCTCATCTTTTCAGTTAACCATTGAAAGGAATGAATTATTTTTCTGTGACTCTTAGAGCCAAATTGTCTTCACTAAGTTGTTCCACTTATCCATTTTACTCTTATGGAAGGTAATTGCAACTTTTCCTCACTTGTGTCGGTATAAAAATTAACCTGAAAATCATCTCCCATTGACTTTAATGGGGTTTGATTTTCAGTTCGAGTTCGACTAAAACCTCAAATCGAACATATCAAAATTTGAGGTTCGACTAGAACTCATCACTAATTGTGAGTCAAAGATAATATCGTGTACTCCTTGATCTTTTATTATTAATTTTTTGTATGTACTTGTGTATGTCCCTTTGCATTTTCACATTATCATTATTATAACAGAGTTAAGTTCCTTACTTTTTGAATTATGTTTGAAGGGGTAATGGGTTCAGTTTGTATATTTACTGTACATTCTGTGTTGGTATATGCTGAAAACGCCAAACACAACTTCACTTACCCAAAAATACTTTATTGAAAAATTCAACAATCCACATATAATAAAATAAAAGATGGTGCTGGAAAACTGAAAGCACTTCTGAAAATATATCCCAACATAACCAAAATAAGCAACAAAGGGCGACATGTCCCTTTAGGGCTGCGCCATTTCTTGGTGTATTTTGCGCCAAAAAACTGTTGACACCCTATTCTCTATACAAATGATCTGTAGTACACCAAAATAAGGCACATTATACGCCAGGCACGACACATTTAAATGTGTCTAAAGTAGGCACATCAAATATGCTAGCAATGATATGCTATGCACCTACATTTTGCTATGTGCCTAGATTAGGCGTATCAATTACACTATGCAAAGTATACCAGATGCCAGATTTTTGACAGGTTCATCCATTCAGGCGCACTATACAGTCATTTAATGCGCTTTAAAACTGGAGTGGCGGCGCCTCTTTTCTGACATGTTGCCCAAAATCTTATAGTATTAGTAGAAAAAGTAGTGCATCTCAAAAAATTAGAATATCACTCAAAAGATAATTGATATCAATGATTTAAGTCAAAAGAAACCCATACTGTATATTGTATAGACTCATTACAGTATGAATTACAAGGTTTAATATAATACATTTGTGAGCCCTATAACAAATAAAAAGATTTTCGTGGATAACCCCCGCCCCTCTTAATTTTCAATGATATTCTATTTTTTTGAGATGCACTAGTAATATATTAATGAGCAAAAAGAAATATATAACCCCATAAAGTATAAGTAGTAATTTAAATAAACATATATCATTTTCTGATGATAAATAAAACAGAGGGATACAGACCAGCAGCACACAGAAATACCCAACGCATGTTTCGCAGAAGCTTCGTCAGGGGTTAACAGAGGGAGGGAAGTGAAGTGCCATATAAGGAAACAAATGAGTATAGACCAGTGCATATACTGTTTCCTGACATGTAAATAAACACACCCTCTTTGAATTCTATGGTATTATGTATCAGGACATAATGAAGAAATATCTGATCTCTAGAAAATCTTAAAATTAGGGAAATACAACCTCAGATTCCACCATTTCATTATTTAATTATCCTAAAAATGTGCCAGACCTAAAATTAATTTGCAAATAAGCAATATGCAGAGATAAGGGTTTAATTACTATAAACCCCTTACTGCCGCAGCCCATTTTGACCTCTGTGACAGTGCCCCATTTTTTAAATCTGACCTGTGACACATAGTTTTACCTATCCTTGTGATTCAGAGATTGTTTTCTTATGACACATTGTGCTTTAAAATAGTGAGAAATTATGTTCTATACAATCCTTGTTTATTTGTAATTTGCCATTTTCAAACTTAAAAAATTTCTGCGTGTAAGACAGATAGTTATTCCACTCAAAATAGTTTATAACTAGCATCTACCATATGTCTACTGTAGGTTGCCATAGTTTTTTTAATGTCTTTTTATTTTTTTTTTTTACATTAGAGGGCTTAGAAATGTAGTAGTAATTTTTCACATTTTCAAAAAATTTTGCAACAGATTTTTTTTTAGGGACTAGTGCAGTTCTGACAGGGCTTTGATAAACTACAACCCTTAACCCCTTCCTGACGGACGGTCATAATAATATGGCTGTAAGTTTTTTCCTCCTCACCTTCGGAAAGTCATAATTGTTTTATTTTTCCACCTATATAGACATGTGAGAGCTTTTATGTTGTGGGACAAGATGTACTTTCTAATGGTGTTATTCATATTACCATAAAATATACTGAGAAAAGGCAAAAAAATTCTAAATGGGGCAAAATGTGAAAAAAAGTACTTGTGCCATGTCTGCGGGAGTTTTGTTTTTATGGCGTTCATTCTTCAGTAAAAAATTATGTGTTATCTGTATTCTACAGGTTGATATGCATCCAACAATACCAAACATGTACAGTTTCCGTTATGTCTTGGTGCCGCAAAAAAAATTCCAAACATTTTCTATTTTTAAAATTTGTGCCACGGTGCCATTTCGTTCGAACAATAATTTTTTTGTACTAACACCTACAGACCTGAGTGAGGATGCATTTTTTGCGAGCTGAAGTGTACTTTTTATTGCTAGCAGTTTGAAATGCATGCGACTTTTTTGATCAATTTTATTCCAATTTTTATGGGACGTGAAATGACAAAAAAAACTCAATTTTGGGTTCAGAATTTTTTTTCTTCTACGGTGTTCAGCGTATGGGATAAATTATGTTATATTTTAATAGATCTGACTTTTTCGGACATGCCAATACCAATTATGTGTAACTTTTGTATTTTATTTTTTTTATTTGTAAAATGGCAAAAGGGGGTTATTTGAACTTTTAATACTTTTTTTTTTTTTTTTACTTTAACTTTGAGTCCCACTAGGGCGCTTCACCACTAGGGGTCTCGATCATTTCTACGGCCTAGTGCATTGTATATGTAATGCATTAGAGTGTACCAATACAGCGGTTTCCCCACTTCCTGCCTGGGGCGGAAGTGGGGAAATGAAATCGAAAACATGGCAGCGATGGAATCCTTCACAAGGCTTCCAGCTGCGTGGCACCGTTTCTCATTGATTTAGACACCAAGGCCATCTTTGTCATGGCATCTAAGGGGTCAAATAGCATGGGGGCTCTGCGATCCCGCTACAAAGCCCCTTACCGGTACTATGACGTACTCATATGTCGGTAAGGAGTTAAAGTATTTAAAACAACATTAAAGCAAAGTGTAGGGAAAATTTAATTTTTTTTTCCAGATTTAAAAGTTGTTTCCATTATTCACTGGAACACGGTAGATGTGACCAAAGAAATGCAACTCAACATCGATTCCCCCAATTCTGTTGTTTTTAGAGACATCCCACATGTGGACTTAGTGCGCTATTTGGCTAAACCACAAGCCTCAGAGTAGGAGAAGCATCTACCGGACTTTGGGGTCTCATTTTCAATACGATTTTCTTTAGCCACCATTTCAGGTTTGCGGACACACTAAGGTGCTAAAATTTGAAAAGAGCCCATATTGTAAACTATACCCCTTAAGGAATATATCCAGGTGTGTAATGAGTATATTGATTCCACAAGTGTTTCACAAAATTTTTTAGCGTTAGGCTGTGAAAATGAAAACAAATATTTTTTTTCTAACAATCTGCAATTTTAGCTGAAAATCTTTAATTTTTACATGAGATCATGGAAAAAAAGACACAGCAAAATTTTGTAACGCAATTTCTTCCAAGTTTAGCAATACCCAATATATGCGTGTAAACTGGTGTTTTGGCACATGGCAGGGTGTACAAGAGAGGGAGTGCTATTTGGCTTTTGGAACACAGATTTTGGTGGCTGCAGTTGCAAAGCCCCAGAACCAGTACAAGAACAGGTGAAACCTTCCAGAAGTCACCCCATCTTGGATTCATCACTCCACATGGATCTCATCCAGGGGTGTTTTGTTCATTTTGGGCACATAGGTGTTCCATAGTTTATTCAGCATTGGGCCATGAAAATGGGGGCAAAAAAAGCAGTTCTGACATTGTTTTTTGGGCTTCAGTTTTACAGCGTTTGCCATGCGGTATTAATGATAGGATAACATCACCATGCAGGTCAGTACAATTGCAATGATGTAAATTTTATATAGTTTTTTTATTTTTAATTACTTTTACACAATAGAAATGCGTTTATAAAAAATTTTGCTTTTATGTATTCATAGTCTGACAGCCATAAGTTTTTTATTTTTCTCTATATGGAGCTGATGAAGGACTTGTTTTTTTCTGTGATGAGTTGACATTTTTATTGGGGTGCATTTGACACTTTGATCACTTTTTATTAAGATTTTTGTGAGTGGTCACTGTGCCGTATGACATGCTAACTTTACTCAGCAAGGCAATACAATTACAGCAATACCCAATTTGTCTATTTTTTATGTTTTACTGCTTGTACGTAATAAAAACACTTTTATTCAAAAACGAAAACACGTTTTTGCATCGCCATAGTCTGAGAGCCATAACTTTTTTATTTTTCTGTGTACGGAGCTGTGTAGGGGCCTGTGTTTGCGGGATGAGTTGATGAGTAAAAATGGCATTTATATTAAGTTTTGATCGCTTTTAAATCTGTTTTTTGAAAGGCAGGGTAAAGAAAATACTTCAATTCTAGTAGTATTTTTTTATTTTTAACAGCGCTCACCGCTAGTTAGTTAGTTTTACTCTGTGGGTTGATACTATTATGGCGATACCCAATTTATATAGTTTTGTTATGTTGAAGCCCTTTATGTTGAAGCCATTTTTTATTGTGTTAAACAATATTTATGCATAACTATCTTCTGATAGCCTTAAAGGGGTTGTCTTATTATAGCATTTGGCAGCTGTTTATGCTGGTTGCCAAGCAGAGCTTGTGAAATGGAGAGGCGTGTTTCTCCTCCCAGCAAGGAGTATCTTCTCTCTCTGCAGACACACCCCAAAGTGTGCACGTAATGATTCATTCTGTGTAAGCTGGGGGAAGGGAGAGGTTCTCAACTTTTATTGGAATAAATGGAAGTGACATGAGATTTATGTGGGTCTGCTGATGTAAGACTGCACATCTTACAAGGGACTGCAGTGTTTTCTCTTTCCATTTTACGTGGGTCTGCCGATGTAAGACTGCACAACTTACATGGGACTGCAGTGTTTTCTATTTATGTTTTACGTGGGACTGTACATGATCTCTCTCTCTTCCCTCTGCCCCCTTTTAAACTATGATCTTCATATTGAGACAACCCCTTTAACAAAAAAATTGCGCAAGTCTGTGATTGTTTTTTTTTATGGCATTCACCGTGTAGGTTAACTAACATAACAGATCTATAGGGTAGGTACGCACAAAGCAAAACCAAATGTGCGTACTTAATCTAATTTTTATTTTTTGGGGAGGGGCGGATTGGTGTTTTTAAAGGGAAAAAGGGCGATGTATGTGTTTTTATTTTATTTTACATGTTTGTGTGTTACTTTTTTAAACTTTTTCACATTTTTGTTTTTTACTTTTCCCATAGGAAACTTGTATCAGTGATCTTCAGTCCTTCTATGGAAGACAGGAGGAGCTCCCTCCTTCTGTCTTTCCCTTAGCAACAGCGATCTAAGTAGTCGGGAAGGAATTTTTCCCTAAAATGAGGACAATTGGCTTCTACCTCATTGGGGTTTTTTGCCTTCCTCTGGATCAACACCTTAGCACAACAGGCTGAACTGGATGGACGTCTCGTCTTTTTTCGGCCTTACAAACTATGAAACTATGAAACTATGAAAGTAGCTAAGGGGTTAATCACCCACGGCCGGTTAATATACAGCTGGTATCATGTTGCAATAGTGCGGGCCCCGCTTGAGAGTCTGCACGACTCGGGTACGTCTATTTGCAGGAATTCACTTCCCGCTAGGACATACTGGTATGTTCAATGTCGGGAAGGGGTTAAAACAACACATGGAGTCCATGGATAAGGAGCAGAGGGACATTAATTTCATTGCACTTTACTTTTATGTATGTTTGTTTTGTTGCAATTTAACATATATCTTATATACACTAAATAAATACAATAATAATTTGAATTTGTTTTCTGAAGGAGAGATTGCAGCAGCACTGCAGAACCACTTTGGATCAAAGGTTTAAAAGCTAAGTGAGTAGACTTCCGGGGGCGGGGCGTCAAGTACGGCCGCATTTTATGGCTGCTCCTCAGAAATTCTGACAAAACACAGATTTATCTAAGCCATCCTGCTTCCACCAACCTTCGGAAGTAAGCTGTGGACTTCTAAAGAGCTGTGGATCACAGGAGCAGGAAATTTCTTGATCCCCGGGGTCCCAGAGTAGGGACAACTACTGAGCCGGCCGGGGCCGTTAGGCCTCCCTGCAGCCCGCAACGCGAGAGAGGAAGCGGACCAGGAGAACCACAGACTCCGCTGCAGTCCCCAAGGCGGGTCACGTAAGAGGAGGCATCCTACCTTACAGCGGAGAACTCCGGCAGCCCCGCGAGCGGAAGGATAATTAACGGCGGCACAGAAGTGGGAGAGCAGGAATCCTCCCGCCAGCCGAGACCCGCAGTCGCCATCTTGTGGGTGCCGCTGAGACACACGGAGCGAGAGGACGGAGAGTCCGTGTGGGAGCTGTGTCGCCTGGCCTGATCACCGGGAGACGAGAGGAGTCGCGGGATCCCTAAAGTGCTGCGAACGCTGACCGGACAACAACGGAGGTTCTGTGGGCTGTTGCACGATCATGCTGCAGGGCCGCTGACTGACCCAGAAAACACGGATGGGTCGGGGGGGGCCACTGCCTACAAACAACCCTCTCCCTTTTCGGGGAAGCGGTCGCTAGCGCTTTCCGACACATGGTGGAGTCCTAGGGGTGCCTGCCATCTCCGGCCGGTGTGTGCTGGCCCCCCTCCTCCTACCCCCCACAGACTGCTGCAGCGGCTGAAGGAACATAGACGAGCGCAGTTAATAGCTATTGACCAGCAGGGGAAAAATCTTCAACATCAAACAAAAAATTAGGGATCTCCCACCCCGTTTTGATCAACGGTTTTTCACAACGCCCACCGATAGGGGGGTTTGGGAGACCCCCTGCCCACATTCCTGCTATTCATCACTTTGGTGACAGATATTCGTGCGGGGGGGGGGGGGGGGTTGATGGGGCGAGCGGGATGGCAAACAACACCATTTGTTCATGCCCCTGTCTCCCTTATAATTCTGGTGCTGGTGATGCGACGTGAGAGTAGTGCACCCACAGAGTGAAAAATTTGGATTGGGGCCCTACACCGCTCCCCCCTAGCCCCAGCGTATCGCATGGAATGGGGGTTGGGGCGGGGGGAAAAAACCACTGGACTCAATTAAAATCCCCTGCACCCTAAAGGAACTGCTAATTAATAAATCCATCACCCGGAATTGAAATTCCTAACTAGGGATCTGCTGTTCCCAACACGGCAAAATCCAGGGAACTCAGGAACACTTTTTGGTAGATAAGCCCTAAAGCCTCAGGCGCACACAGTTTTAAATCTAACTTGCTTCTCGTACCAATAGTAATACAACAGCGACACCTGCTGGACAACAAATTCTCTAACTTTTTTCCTTAAACCAATGAAATACAACACCACCTGCCGGACAACAAATTCTCTAACTCGCTTCTCAAACCCAATAGTTTACAACACGACCCCTGCTGGACAAAAAATTTTCTTAACTATTTTTCTTGAACCCAATAGTAATAAAACAGCGACACCTGCGGACAAAAAAACTCAAATAGTTTCTTGAACCCTATAGTAAACAACAGCGACACCCTGGGATAACAAATTCTCAAAAACCCTCGCTTCTCGAACCAATGTAAAAAAAGCGACCCCTGCTGGACAACAATTCACTAACAGTTTCTTAACCAAAGTAATAAACGGACCACTGCTGGAAAAACACTTAATTTCACTATACTGAGCCCCCTCCCTTTCCCCCTTCTTCATCCACCGGGATGCGACAGGGCAGACCTGATGCTACCTTAGTCATTACTCACTAGGCCAAAAAAACCCCGCTGTCTCTCCCCATTTCAACAAATAAGCCTCAAATACATGGAAAAGTTTTAAGGTCGCAATCTACATCTCAGAAACAAAATGGTTAAAAAAATACTCCTAATACCCCTGAAACCCCAAGGACTCACAACCCCAAAAATTGACAAAATTTCAAACAAACGCAAAATAAAACTATCTCACCACCAGCCCTCCACCCAGGGTTTTTCCCCAAAAATTATTGACAGATTGACATCACCCCCCCAAACCTGCCCCCGGCATAAAAACTACCCGCAGCCGAGGCTTTTGAGCAGAATGTGCACCCGCATGGCTCATGAAATCGAACCCCTTTTACCCTACTTCGACAGAAAAATTAGATTTGACCCAACCCTGTAAATTCACCCACTGAGCCAGATTACCGAAAAATTGGCAGAAAAAAAACGAGCTAAAAGGCAAGTCTCACCCTTGATCGACCCCCAAAAGCGAACGAAGGGGAAATTCAATCCAAAAACGCGAGATAACCCTAGTGAAAAGCTGGAGGTTTAGAGAAAGGCAAAAGCACTGCACCAGATTTCCCAAAACGACCCTCTGTATCAAAGAGCCCCCGCTTGGGCCCCCAAGGGGTGGAGAGACGAAACCCGAGACCGTAATTGCCCGTATGCTAATTTTACAGTCAGGGAGAAGGTAATTGGGCATATAGAACAGGGGGGGGGGAAACTTAATTTAATAACACACCTGTGCTCATATTCAAGATTTCCCCACTTCAGTCGCATGAAATAAAGCTTTAAAACCCGTTTCAGGCTCCTTAAAAAAAAACAAAGGGTTCCCCCAACTTCTACCCAGCGCGCCTAAAATTATGACAGAGGGAAAGACCCACTTTCACGAAGCCCCCAGGGAACGCGACGCCGCCTTTTCCCTAATGCACTTTCCTGTGCGCCGGAAAAGGGACTATATCAGGGCTAGATCAATGATCTAAAAATTCAAGGAATGCTACTGATCTAGATTATTGTTCTAAATTTTTTGGGTTTAAGACAGTGTTTGCTACTATGCTTTAAAAAAATTCCCACTGTTTTTTGTTTGGGTTTTCTGCTAACCCTTTTTCTTTTCCCGTGTTTTCCTCGCCCATTTGCTGTGGTGATGCCTGACCCCAAGAAGCTCACCGCTTGGAGGCTCTCCTCCCCCTGGGACAGGGACCTCCATCGAACGAAAAAGATCATACCCCAAATCGAAATTGCCCCGGGAAAGGATGATACCATAAAAAACCCCAAAACCACCCCCCACCCCACACACCCGCCATCACAAATATAACCCAGCTGGAATGTGCGGGATTGAAACCCCCTGTAAAGCGCAAAAAAGTGATATCAACATTAAAAAACTTCGCCAACATCATTTCCTACAAGAAACACACTGGAAAATAGGGAAGATAATCCTCTTAAAGGCCCCCTGGATGGGAGTATATTGGCCTCCTAAAAATCCAAGAACGAGGGGGCAATTTCTCTTTCACTATTTCTCCGTAATACATGCCACATATGCTTTGACCCAGAGGCAGATTTTTACTAGAGCCCCACCATTAATAAAATTAAAATACACCTTCCAAATAATCGCTCCAACAACCCAATCTCAATCTAGTGTCTTTATAATTCCTCTAGGGAAAAGACCTAAAAAATTTTTTTTTATTATGGGAGGTGACTTCTAAATCCATCTCAACCCGGAGCGGGATCGCTCTCGACCCCACACATGCCCAAAAGCACTTACGAACTTTTAACATTAAATTTGGATCATTTCGTTTTTTAAATCCGGGCGACTCTTAACCGGCTCACCCCAAAATTTTACATTCTCCCTCCAGGTACATGGCCCCCATTCCCTATTGATTTTATTCCTTATCCTTCTACCTTTCCCAGGGGTCATGGGAAAGATATGAAAACATCTAATTCGGAAAAACCCCCCCAATTGGCCTCCCCGTGCCAAACCGGGGAAACCCCTTCGCCCCAAAGAAATGGCGCTTCCCCTCCTACCTGGAAATCAGAAGACTTTTAGAAAAACCTTTTTTAACACATTGGAAGCAATTTGTAATGAAAACCCTGGAACATTCCTGATGGGGTCTATTTTGGCCTACGTCCAAAGGCGGCCCTCAGAGTCATGTCCCCTCCTACTTAAAATTTAAAGCAAAAAAACCCCGAAAAAAATCCCCCAATTAACTCGATTTAACCACGGCCCATCGGCCTATATCACTGACCCCAACTCATAAACCAAAAGAAACTTCAGGGGCTAAAAAAAATGATGGAATACTTACAGGGGCAAGCAAAGTGGGGGATCGAGGGGATCCGAACAGATTTTTTTTGGTGGGGAAACAAGATTAGCCCCCCTACAAAAATGCAAAGACCCTTCGACTAGACCCACTTCTCTCATTGAAAGGACCCAAAAAACTCGCTGACACATTCCCCAATACCAACAGAAAATTTTTTTCCCCTATTCAAATTTTTACAAAGCGGCCCCATAGATTCTGGCCCATGGAACTTTATACAAAACTTATCCCTACCAAAACTTCCCACAACTTGCAAAAAAAGTCTAGAAAGGGGTTAACAGAGGGGGAATACAAAGCATTACTGCCTGCCAAAAACAAAACACAAGGGCCGGTGGCCTCTCGGAAATACATAAATGCTATACCCCACGAGTCCCCAAACCTCACTAGCTACCCAAGTGAGAATACAGAGACAGTGTACCTCATCGGAATTTTTGGCACAAGAGATCCCGAAAATGAACCTGGCAGGGACCCCACCCCCATTTTAATTCTACAACCCTCTCACTATTAAACCAAGACTATAAAATTCCACGAAAATCCGGAAATGCCTACAAGAAATGTTAGGACCATTGTTTGTCCACAAGCCAAATGGGTTTCCTTTAAAAAAAAGACATTCCACCCTGGGACAAAAGGCGATAGCAGCAACGATCAAGAAATCGGCAATCAAACCCAAAGACAAATTTCCCAAACCCGGGCGCTAGAAAGCTTTGTTCTTTGCGGGGGTTTTTCACCAACTTAAGACACAGAGGTTTTTTGGGACCTATTTCTATCCTTTTTGGCCCTTGCCAGGTGAACTTCACACTGCGAAAGTAAATAATCTACCCTTTTAATAAAATACCAATAAGAGGCACCCCTCAGGGATGCCTTTATCCCCCTTCTTTTTCAAATTTTCCATGATCCCTACAAAAACACTTGGGGACAAATGTACCCTTGGGGGATCCAAAATTGGTCGCACAACAAAGTCTCTGCGTTCGCGGGTGATTTTTTGTTTCTCCAGACCCGGAAAATGCCCACCTGACATCTAGAACATCTCGATCTCCATGGCCCCTGTCAGGCTTCAAGGGCAAAGGAAAGGCAAATCAAGGGGCCCGTGCTGAGAGGAAACCCCCAACCCCCGTTTTTCAAATCCCCTATCCTTTTTTTTTAAATGGCAGTCAACAAATCTTTTTCGGGGTTTTGAAACCCAGACAATGAACCAGATCTATAAATTAAGGGGCACCCCCCCTTCTAAAAGAAAATAGAGAAGTTTTTAAAAGACCTTGGAAAAAATGAAAATTTTATCCCCACTTTGGGGAGGGCGAACCGGTCAAATGATCGTATTCCCCCAAAAATTACTATTCTATCACAACATTGCCGCTAAAATTCAACCAAAAGACAAAAAAAATAACCAGGTTGTTCCGGCTTTTTATCGGAAAACCCGGGGACCTCGCAAAGTAAGGGGTGGGCTTGGCCCAGCTCGCCCAATGGGGGTATTTAAATTTTTCCCCAGATACAAAATATAAAATAGCGGCACAATCGATATAGGGACTGGGGAAAACCAAGTTAGACATTCCAGACCCCAAAATGGGCCAACAATTTTTTCCCCCCAAATTCATTAGTAAGTCCTTAACCTCCCCTACTCAAATTACCTCCAGAAATCCGAAAAAAACCCTTAAAATGCAGCATGGGGCCCTACCAAGCAAGACAAAATTCTAGGAATAAACCCTAATCACTCCCTCCTACTACCGTCGGACAATCCAAATTTTTCACAGGGGAAACCGCCGAGATTTTTAAAAGAGGAAGGTTAAGGGTCCAGTAGCGGGTTCCCTTGATACCAAAAAAAACGCCCAAACTTGTTCATGAAGCCACAACTTAAATTCTCAAATAAAAAGGCCCCCCCCTTTCCACTATTTGCAGGCATGCAGCAATGCTGGCAATTTTTAAAACTTAGAACCCCACCCGGAACGACCATTTCTTAAAATTACACCAATTCACAACGAAACTAAAAGGGCCTTCTTCCAGATTCTACACTTTATTTAAAACAAACCCTTAGATACCTAAATACATGGTGGTCTTCATATTGGACAAAAAAATTCCCTCTCTGACAACCCACCCTTTTTCTGACTTTGCTCACTCGATCACCAAATATCTCCATCCATGAACACTGGGAAATGGCCTTCCAAATTCACATAGAGACGTCTCCCCACACAGAGGCTTCCCGAGGGTAACTCTGAACCCCCGGGGGATGTCCAAAATGCCAACCCCCCCACCGGATTTACTACATTCCTTTTGGGCTTGCCCGGCGAAAGACTTTCTGGGCCACTAATTAATTCCTCAAAAGAAATCTTTTTCCCCGCTGCCCAAAATTCAAAACCCATGGGCTTTTTGGGGTTTCCTGGGACTATACCTCTCTCTCAACGTTCAAAAAACGGGGTCTGTTCTATTGGGGAGCGGCCAAAAGTCGGGGTTTTCAGTGTGGATTCAACCCGGCCCCCCCACCCTAGATTATTTCCCAGACAAACTATCCACATATTCAGAATGGAGGATGAAGCGGCGCACAAAAGGAAAAAAGGAAAAACCATTTTTTCCAAACGTGGGCACCAATTTTATTTTTTGCTTCCAACAAAAAAAACCCAAAAAAAAGAGTTGCTTTGAATTCACTAAATTGGTACCTGAAATCAATCGACAATATAGCGCTCTAAATTTTTCACCCATAAAAAAAGAGGATGCAGCGTCACCGTTCCGGGGGCTTCTTTTGGGTGTGCGGATGTCCGGGCTGCAGTAGGGTTTCCCCCATGTTTGTCCCCCCCCCCCTACCCTTTTTTTTCACCCACCCCCCCCTTTGTTTTTTTGTTTTTTCCAAGTTTAAAAATGAAAATGCTAAACCCCTAGCCATAGGTGAAAAGTGGCCGATTAACCGGAAATCACAACAAACCTATAAAGAATATTTTACCTTTGGGTTACAAAGAGAAAACAAGCGCATCCGGGATTACAGAAGTTGAATGGGAGATAGGCTAAACATATTTTTATATACAATTTAGTTTGTTGAATACAAAATTTTAGTGGCGCTGTTGCCACAAGAATTATGTATATCACGAAGGTTTTGCCCAAAAAAAAACAATTTTTAAAAAAAAAAAAAAAAAGCTAAGTAAAAAAACGAGTGATGAGCGTGCAAGTGTGGGCTTCTGTCTAAGTGTTCTCTTGCTTAATGTGGGACTTTGAGATAGGGGACATTAATTTAAGATTTTTTAAAAGGGGGAGTATTATACTGATTGTTTTATTTGTATCTGTATATCTTTTTAAATCCCCATTAGTTCCATTTTGAAAATGGCTGTCCCTTTCCCTCCTGTGCAATGTATAAAAATCCTTTTAACAACAGTTTAAAGGGGCATTCTGCTGGGGCGAGATTTGGCCACTGCACATTGGGATTCTGGTCCCGGGCTAAATGGGCAAGTGCAACACGGATCCAAGCATCTTTTAACAAAATCATTGCCCCCTAGCACTCACTCGAGGGTAATGCTTTGGGGAGGTGGCAGCAAGGGTCGGGGGATGAGGCGCTAGCTGGGTAACATTAGAAAGAAGGGGAATGGGAAATTCAGGGAGGTAGTCCGAACGGCACACCCCCCAACAAAAATTTTGAAGATTTGGGGAGTGAGGGGTTTTGTCGCTCAGAAATACATTGTGCAGCAAGACAAAAACCCCCCCCTGCTCCCTAAGAGGGAAAGGGGTGTGAGCAGCTAACAGGTGCTGGTAGTTGGAGACTCCATATAGGGGGACAGAAAGGCAATTGCCCAAAGACCGGGATCATCGAATGGTATGCTGTTTATCGGGTCCTAGTTCGACATACGAGATCGATTGAAAAAAATTGCTGGTGGGGGGGGGTGAAAAATCACTTCATATGACATTGGCACAAATGACAAAGTTGAGGAGGTGGATGTCCTTAAAAGGATTTCAAAAACAGGCCAAAACCAAGGCAAGGACCTCCAAGGTAAATTTTTAGAAATACGACCTGTACCCGGGCCACCCAGAGAGGCAGCAGGAAAAGAATAAATAATGGCTCAAAAATTGGTGAAGGAAAGAGGGATTTGGGGTTTTTTGGGGAAAATGGGCGACTTCGTCTTGGGTAACAGACCTATGTAGAGAGGGTTCATCTCAATGGGGAGGGTGCAGCTGTATTGGGGGACAAAATGGCCAGGAAGTTGGTGGAATATTTAAACTACGGACTGGGGGAGGTTAATTACAGATATAGCGTACAAGATAGTGAAGATAGAGAGCTGGGAATGAGTAATAAATCAGGGGGTGGAGTGGAGGGAGGGGGTGTAGCATTAAAGAGAACAGGGATAAAGGAATAAAAACTGAAAAATCTCTAAATTGCTTGCTGACCAATGCAGGAGTCTGACCAACAAAATAAATGAACTACAATTATTAATTGCTGAAGAAAAATATGACATAATGGGAATAACTGAGATATGGCTGGACAAGAGCTACGACTGGGAGGTTAACTTACAGGGTTACAGTTTATTTAGAAGAGATTGTAAACACTTGAAGGGGGGAGGTGTCTGTCTCTATGTAAAATCCTGTCTGAAGCCAACACTGAGGTAAAATATAGATACAGGTAATGAACATGTGGAATCAGTATGGGTAAATATACATGGGGGTAATAACAATAATATAATTCTAATAGGAGTCCTTCAATAGAGTTTTGTGTCGTGGAGCCACAAAAAACTGAATTTGAGGAAGGCTAATTTTATCCTGCTTAGAGAGACCCTAAACCGTATTGATTGGGACAAGGTCTTTAAAAACAGCTTAGGCACCCACTGTGAGCGGTATATACCTTATGGTAATAAAATAATTAGAAACAGGAAAAAACCCAATATGGATCAACAGAGATGTAAAGGAGGCAATAAATAACAAAAAGAAAGCGTTTCAGCTGCTAAAACAGGAGGGCAAGGAAGAGGCCCTAAAAACCTGGAGACAGAAAGACATATTGCCATAGAAAGTAAAACTAACCCCAAAATATTTTTTAAATATATAAATATTAAAAAGATTAAAAAAGAAAATGTTGGCCCTTTGAAAAGTACTGAGGGAGATATTGTGGAGGGCAATGAGAAGAAAGCAAACCTGTTAAGAAACTTAAAATATACAAATCACCGTGTCCTAAGGGAGTTAAGTAATGTCCTAGATAGGCCCCTATTTTTAATATTTATGGACTGCATAATAACTGGGTATGTCCCAAAGGATTGGTGCATAGCTAATGTGGTGCTAATATTCAAAAAGGGGTCAAAAAGTGATCCTGGAAATTATAGGTCAGTAAGTTTAACCTCTGTTGTGGGTAAACTGTTTGAAGGTTTTCTAAGATGCTATCCTGGACTATCTCACTGAAATTAAATGTATAACGCCGTTCCAGCTTGGGTTTATGAAGGATCGATCCTGTCAAACTAATCTCATCAGCTTCTATGAGTAAGTTAGTTCTAGACTGGTTCGGGATGAGACATTGGATATCATATATCTATATTTCTCTAAAGCATTTGATACTGTGCAACATAAAAGGTTGGTAAGTAAAATGAGAATGCTTTGACTGTGGGAAAATGTGTGCAAGTGGGTGAGCAACTGGCTCAGTGATAGAAAACAAAGGGTGGTAATTAACGGTACATACTCAGACTGGATCCCTGTGACTAGTGGGGTACCACGGGCTCAGTATTGGGCCCTATCCTCTTTAATATTTTCATTAATGATCTTACGCATGGACTGCACAGTAGAATATTGATCTTTGCAGATGATACTAAGCTCTGTAAAGTAATCAGCACAATAGAGGATAATGTGTTATTACAAAGGGATCTGGATAGGTTGTAGGCCCGGGCAGAGAAAAGGCAGATGAGGTTTAACACAGATTAATGCAAAGTTATGCACATGGGGAGGAAACATCCATTTCATGATTAGATGTTAGAAGGAAAAACGCTGAGTAAAAGTGACATGGAGAAGGACTTGGGAATCCTGGTGGACAGTAAACTAAACTGTAGCAGTCAGTGTCAGGCAGTGACTGCCAAGGCAAATATGATTATGGGGCATAGATGCACATGATGAGAACATTATTCTCGCATTATATAAGTCACTGGTTAGACCACACATGGAGTATTGTGTACAGTTTTGGGCACCAGTGCCAGGAAAGACATTGTAGAGCTTGAACAGGTACAAAGACGGGCAACAAAAATAATAAAAGGACTAGATGGACTGCAATACCCATAAAGATTAACAAGATTAGGCTTATTTAGTTTAGAGAAAAGATGGCTATGGGGGGACATAATAAATATGTTTAAATACAATGGGGAAAAAAGTATTTAGTCAGCCACCAGTTTTGCAAGTTCAGCCCACTTACAAAGATGAGAGAGGCCTGTAATTGACATCATAGGTAGGCCTCAACTATGAGAGACAAAATGAGGAAACAAATCCAGAAAATCACATTGTCTTATTGGGAAAGAATTTATTTGCAAATTATGGTAGAAAATAAGTATTTGGTCACCTACAAACAAGCAAGATTTCTGGCTCTCACAGACCTGTAACATCTTCAAGAGGCTCCTCTGTCCTCCACTTATTACCTGTAGTAATAGCACCTGTTTGAACTTGTTATCAGTATAAAAGACACCTGTCCACAACCTCTAAGGCTATGTTCACACGGCCCGCAATTACGCCGTGTGGACGGGGGCGGGGCGGGAGCGGGGGAGTGAGTGGGGGCCGGCACTTCGCCGGCCCATAGACAATCACTGCTAGCGGCGCGTATACGCCGCTAGAAAGTGACATGTCAATTATCTCCCCGCCCGGCGGCTCCGCCGGGCGGCGAGAGGAGACGTAATCCATAGTTCTCTATGAGAACTGTGAATTACCGTAATGAATGGGCCGTTTTCGGCCCGTAATTGGCGCACTTCGGCGCGTAATTACGGACCGAAATACGGCCCATTTTAAGCCGTGTGAACATGGCCTAACAGTCACACTCCAAACGCCACTATGGTGAAGACCAAAGAGCTGTCGAAGGACACCAGAAACAAAATTGTAGCCCTGCTGCAGGCTGGGAAGACTGAATCTGCAATAAGCAAGCAGCTTGGTTTGAAGAAATCAACTGTGGGAGCAATAATTAGAAAATGCAAGAGAAAAAACAAAAACGAGACAGCGCTCCCTAGCGCAAAATTGCGACTTTTGAATAAAAACCATTAGTACTTATTTTAAGCACTAACTTTCTAGTGTTGTGCAAAGGAAGGCACAACACTTTTTTAAGCATCCAAATATTTGGAACCGAAGAATCACGGTTGTCCATAGCCGTCTGTCCATCTTGCTCCATACGCCCGATGCACGGGGTCAGGGTAGTAGTGATCCAAAAGGTGTGAAGATTTTCTCCAGTTTGCCCAGAAAAAAACTCCTTTAAATGGACTATAATGACAGCGCTGGACGTGTTTTTAGTTGAAGATTTATTATAAATAGCAATTGGAATACGCGTTTCGTGTGTAGACCACACTTCCTCAGTTCCATACACAAAGTGCTAAACTCATGGGGATCAAAGGTTAAGGGAACAATCAGGTAAAAGTATAAACATTTGATAAAAATGGAATAAATAGATTATGTATAAATCACATTTATAAATTGTACATCCACATAGAAATACCATATCATTTTAAAAGTATTACAAGAAGAATTATTATAAAAAAGGGGGGGGGGGGGGAGCAAAAAAAAAAAAATTTATTTAAAAACAAACAAAAATGCTTTATTAAAAAAAAAAAGTTGGATTGACTGGATGTAGCCATTATAGACTGCTGGATTTGTTTATGGTCTATCAATAAGGCCGTGTTCACACGGCTTATTCCCGACGGATTTGTGCGCCGTATTGAGCGCACAAATCCGCCGTGAATAAGGGGCGGGACGGGGGCGGGGCCGGAGCGCGGCAGGGGCGCCGCTCCCGGCCCCATAGACAATGCATTGTTTACAGCGCGTCCGCGCCGTAAATAATGTGCATGTCACTTTCTCCCCCCGCGGCGGATTCGCCGAGCGGGGAGGAGCGACGGATTCCACTGTTCTCAATGAGAGCAGTGGATTACCGTAATTGCTGCCGCGGATTGGTGCCGTACTGAAGCGCAAATCCGGCGCGCAGTACGGCGCCAATACGTGGCAGAATAAGCCGTGTGAACGAGGCCTTAGGGTAATAAAGGTGCTATTTTGAACTTTGTATTTAGTATTTATATTATGAATGGAGAAGAGAAAAGGAGTGTCAATCACGACTTATAACTTTTAAATATATTTCTCATTGATGGTCTCCTGTAATAGTGATTACCATTGCCCTCAGTTTAAGAAGATATGAGGTCTAGAGGTACGATAAAAAGGTATAAAGTGTTCTGTACTCTCAGATGTTGTACACACACATATGTATGTGAAAATAAACTATGATTTAGGATAGAGTGTGCTTTGACATGAATAAATAATAGAAAAAAAAAATATATATATATACACATACATATATTTACATATACATACACACACATATACACATACACATATACACACATATACATACACATATATACATACATGCCAAAAAGATAAATAAATAAATAAATAAAAAAAATAAAATAAATAAATATGTGCCAAAAAAGTATATGGCCCCCGGTGGGAAAATCTGGCCGCCATTTTGATTTCTTGGTGGTGGCACCAATACGCAGTGTGCGACCCCCAGCCCCTGACCCCGCCTGCCGACTAACACCAACATCTCCAGAGGCCGATATATTGCACAATGAGGGGAGCGTTGTAATTGACTGCTTAATTAGCCCAATCGTGCTTCCTTGGGCAAGCCACGGCACTCCGGGACGCTGGTGACGCACTTCTGCTACGTATCCGCCTTAGTGGACTGAACCCTGGCTCTGAACCCACTGCAGATCTTTGCAGAGTAGGACCCTGCAACACCCTAATTCTAAAGAGACCTGATTGAGGGAGACAACCTGAGCTTGAGATCAGAGCTGCTGGAGCCTTGTTGTCTCCCCTGCCTCTGGATTGACAGAAACAGAGCGACACTCCGGGACACTGTGAGGGTTAAATCTTCTCCTGTCACCTGTTTGCAGGACAACACCAGCAGGCTCTGACCACTGGAGGGAGCTGAAGGTCCAGAACTGCTCGACTTGTCTTGTATCCTTGCTGATGTAATTTGCATGTGCTGCTGGATTTCACTGTGATAAGTTTAAATTTTTCTAGCTAGGTGTTGTGAAGCTCACAACACTGCAGGCATAGTTTGAGGGTAGTTAGAGGTGCCCAGCGACTTTATTGATATGTGATTGTAGATACTCTCCCTGTCTCTCCCGAAAGTCTTATCAACACTCCCCGCTCTCTTCATCCCTCTGTAACGGTGGGATGGACAAATATCTATCCAAAAGCCAACCAAAGAGAAATACACGCCAACACACGTCTTTGCCCACGGCGACAGCTCCCCCAAAAGCTGCGAGGGCATCTAGCACGTCAAAAGGGGCCCCTAAAACTCCAAAAACTAAGGCCCCAATTATGGCTCAGGGCACCTCCCCAGGGGCCGTGATGGAGAGCCCTGCTTCTCCAGGTCAATCCTTAGGAGATGGGAATGCCTCGTCCCAGGCATCTCCATCTAGCCCGACAGGGCCCCCACAGGACAATGAGCCATTAACCCTTGCCGCCATAGCCCAAGAGGTCTCCAAAATGATGATGCCCATGATGGATAAACGATTTGAGGCTCTACACACTATGATTAACTCTGCGTTAACAATGATTACAGCTAATACGCAGAAAATAGTGGAGCTTGAGAACAAGGTGACATCTTGTGAAGTCACCATTTCCAATGTGGAACAATCTCTTGCGCAGGCTAGGGAAACTGAGGCGATTTTAAGAGACCGGATCGATGATCTGGAGAATCGCAGCAGGAGGAATAATCTCCGCTTTGTGGGGATCCCAGAATCCATCGCAGGTGACTCCCTGATTACCTTCCTCACAGAAAAACTTCCCAAAGTCTTAGATATCGACGTTCCCACAGACAAGTATGTTATTGAAAGAGCTGGGACCGCAGAGACAGGAGGGGGAGAGGAATGCGAGACCACGCCCGGTGATAGCTAAATACCTCAATTGGGCAATTAAGGAGCAGGTGCTGAGGGCTTATAGGAGGCGTGACACTCTTATTGTAGAGGGCATCAAACTCCTGTTGTTCCAAGATTTCTCTGCAAGTGTGGCCCAAAAAAGAAAGCTGTTCACCCCAGTTTGCAGGCATCTCCATGGGCAGGCGATACGCTTTCAGCTTCTGTACCCTGCAAAGCTAAAAGTGCAGGTGGAGGGAAGGCAGATGATTTTTGAAGACCCCGCCCAAGCTAGGCGTCATTTCCACGTTGAGGAGGGTTAGCTAGAAGGTCATGATCATTTAGGGAGACAAAGGGAAATTTTGGATCTAGTGATCCACTGATTTGTTGCTGCGATGCAGCTGTTGATTCAGACTGTGGTCGGTCAACTTCCACGGACCAAATTTGGGTTCCAAATGTTAACATTGTTATTGTTATTAATATTGCTGATGAATGTATGTGCTCTGTTCTCCGGGTCTGGCCCTACAGGTGGGGATGGATCTACAAAGGGTTGTGGCTTCCTGACCCCGGAAGGCCTACACACAGGAAAATGTGCCCCGTTGCTCGCTGGGACAATGGGGGCATTGGCAATTGGAAAAAAACACATCTTACGGGGGCTGATGAGTGGTGTAACATGACGGGCAGGGCTAGTGGAGTGGTCATCTCGGAAGAGGGACCAATCAGGCTGATTACTTGGAATGTGGCAGGACTCAACACTCCTATTAAAAGGAAAAAGGTGAGCGTGCATCTGAAACGGTTCAAACCTGATATAATTTTTTTGCAAGAAACCCACTGGAGGAAGGATAACAAGGTGGGTCTGCGGTGCCCCTGGTTGGAGTCCTGCCACATGTCCAATTATTCTTCCAAATCAAGAGGGGTGGCCATTTTATTTCGAAAGGGATTGGATTATCTAATAGAGGAAGAGGTAAAAGATGAAGGAGGCAGATACATTTTGCTAAAAATATCGCTACAGGGTACCTCATACACACTGGTAAATGTATATGCTCCTAATCTATCCAATACAAATTTCTTCGTCAAGCTAAACTCTTTTCTAGCATCCAGGGCGGACACGAACGTAATCTTGGGAGGGGATTTTAACGCAACTCAATGTCCTTCTCTAGATAGATCGGCATTAAATAGGACGCCATCCCCAGCGGCTAGGGACATATTGAGCCTGACAGACGACAATGCGCTTTGTGATCCCTGGCGCACCCTAAATTCGGGGGCAAAAGAGTTCACATACTACTCCGCGGTGCATAAAAGTTTCACGAGAATAGATTATTTTCTTATTTCCCTGGAACTGTGGGAGAGGGTCTTGGACTCTAAGGTCCATACCATTGCTATCTCCGACCATGCCCCAGTCACGTTGCTGATCTCGCGCTCAACACCACAAGCCAAAAGCAGATTTTGGCGATTCCCGGGATATTTGCTGCAATCTGAGGACTTCAGGTCCTTCCTGCAAGTCCACTGGACTAACTACGTGGATGATAATCTAGCGCACATAGGGAATGCTCCTTTGTTCTGGGCTGCTGCAAAAGCGGTAATGAGGGGTCATATCATTAATTATGTTGCAGGCAAAAGAAGAGAGGCTCAAACCAAATTTGAAAAATTGCAGACAACACTGCTGTCAGCACAAAGGGAATTGGCGACCACTCCCTCGGACGCCGCAGAAAGGGTCTACAAAGAAGCCAAAGCAGTCCTGGACTCTTTTGTGCAAAGTCAGGCTAATTGGTTGGTTAAGCTTAACCAGAATAGATACTTTAGGGGGGCGAATCGAGATAGTCGGATGCTAGCGCAATTGGTTAGGGCCCAACATAGCCGTAAACCAGTGCTGGTCTTGAAGGACCCGACCTCTGTGACGCAATACACGGCGCCGGAAGAGATCTCAAGGATATTCGTGGATTTTTTTGAAGATCTCTATAGAGCACCACCCACTGACATGGGTCAGATAAATTCATTCCTGGATGCTACATCTCTCCCGGGTCTTAACGTAGAACAGCAGGCCTTTTTGGATAGCCCAATCACAGAAGAGGAGGTGAGGAAAGCCATAGCATCCTCGCCTACTAAGAAATCACCGGGGCCGGATGGCTATGGTTGTGAATTTTATAAACTCTTATCGGTTGAAGTGACGCCAACATTGGTTGGCCTATATAATGCAATATACCGGGATCAGGGAGCAATGGAGCTATTTTCGGAATCGTGCACGATCTTGCTCCCAAAACCGGGCAAGGATCACACTCAGGTTAAAAATTATCGCCCAATAGCGTTACTCAATGTTGATTACAAGCTTCTAACCAAAATTTTGGCGACTCGCCTCCAGACTTTTTTCCCTGATATAGCACATCCGGCACAGAGGGGCTTTGTACAGGGACGTCAAGCAGTTAAAAATATTAGGACGGTGGTGGGGGCGACGGTGAGGGCCTCGGGACCTTCTTCGGACATCTTGATGCTTTTAAGCCTAGACGCCGAAAAGGCATTTGACAAGGTTTCGTGGCCCTTCCTGTCTGCTACCTTGTTAAGAAGAAATTTCGGCCCTGTCTTTAGAAATTTCATTTCTTACATCCAGGAAGGCTCGTCTACTAATCTTCTAATTAATGGATTACTAACCCCCCCCCCCCATAGACATGTTTAGGGGTACTAGGCAAGGTTGTCCACTATCTCCATTGCTCTTTGATCTCGCACTTGATCCGCTATTGTATTACCTAAAACCTAGTTCGGCCACCGATGGGAATCTGGCTGATTCCCCGATCTTGGATATAGTGGCTTTTGCGGACGATGTGATGATAATTTTGAAAAACCCGCGACACAACCTGCAGGGGGTGCTGCGGGGGTTGCAGGAGATGGGCTCCCTTTCAGGGTATTATGTTAACATGGACAAAACGAATGCCATGATACTTAGGGGACCTCCGAAACCTACGTGGACCACACTTTACCCATTTAATTGGTGTACAGCCAAAATACCCTATTTGGGGGTAGCAATATCAAGGCTCCATACTCGTCTATATTAAGATAACATCACACCCTATATAACCTCGCTGGAAACGAGGCTACATGCGTGGAGGCAACTGCCGCTGTCCTACGTGGGTAGGGGGAACTTGGTCAAATTGGTGGAATTTCCCAAGCTATTATATCTCCTACAATCCCTTCCACTTTATATCAGGCGTAAAGATGAGATACGCATGAATGCGCTATTCCGACGAGTTATCTGGGGTGGTAAAAGGCGTCGGATTCCGCTAATAATTTTGCAACAGCCCAAGGACAACGGGGGTATTAACTTTCCGAACATTCGAGCATACAATGTGGCCAAGCTGGTCCGTATGGCAATAGATTGGTTGCAAAATACTTCAGTATACACAGACACCAAGGCGGAGCAATCGCTTTTAGGGAAGATCTCACTAGTAAATTTTATGCATCTGCCCCTGCATCAAATCCCAGAACAGATTAAAGCCAATCCACTCGTATTCTCAAAATGGCGGGGCTGGCAGAAAATGAGGACGCTCCTTGGACTACACCCCCATGCCTCTATGCTTCGCACATTAATAGGCAATCCAGATTTTCAGAAGGGAACTCCACATAGGGACTTCTACAGGTGGGAGAAAGGGGGAATCCTATCAATATACGATTTAATAGATGCAAAAACAGGGGGCGGGGCCTGGCAGCCGTTGTGAGTGGACGTGTGCTGCAGGAGCTCGGGCAATCCAGGCAGATTTCTCTGTTTATATCCTGCTATATCCTGCTGACCTTGCCTGAATCTCTCTGCTGAGAGTGTACACCCGCTGGAGAGACCCGGTTTGCTCTGGGGATCGCGGAGAAGCGGCGCCGCAGACCTGAGGAGACCCTGGCTTGGGCACTACACAGGGCCCCGCCATCTTGAAGACCACGCGGCGCGCTGCTGCTTCCTACATCGCGCTGACGAGAGAGTGCGACGGAGACCGGCTGAGACCTCACCGGCTATCCTGGACCTGTGAGGACCGCTGGAGCGGAGTCTATCCCCTGCCGTGGGGTGGCGTGGAGGTGCGGCGGGAGTGAAGGACATCTCTGCGCGCTCACGGTCACGCAGAGACTTCGCTGCGGAGGAGGTGGGTCGGTGTGGTGGAGACGGCAGGAGGACTCGGAGCGGAGCCACGGAGGCGTTAGTTGTCGTAATCCCCAAACCTGGTAGGGACCCTGGGTTGTGCTCATCATATAGGCCGATATCCCTCCTGCAGACGGATGTCAAGAAACTGGCCAAAGTTTTGGCCATCCGCCTCAATTCCGTCATTCTCTCCTTGGTGCATGCTGATCAATCAGGTTTTATGCCCGGCAAGCACACGGCCATGAACCTGCGCCGGCTCTATATGAACATGCAGGCTCCCCATTCTAATGTAGGGACTAGGATACTGGTGTCCCTGGACACAAAAAAAAAAGCCTTTGACTCGGTAGAGTGGAACTATTTGTGGTTAGTCCTACATAGATTTGGGTTCGGTCCATCCTTTATCTCATGGGTTAAGCTCCTGTACCACCAGCCAGTCGCCAAAGTTAGAGTAAATGGCCTCATATCGGATTCGCTGTCTCTGCGAAGGGGTACCAGGCAGGGGTGTCCCCTATCCCCCCTTTTATTTGCCATGGCTATTGAGCCTTTAGCAGCCTATGTACGAGCAGACTCGAACATCATTGGTTTTGCAATGGGAACATTGCATGAGAAGATTAGTTTATATGCAGATGATGCCCTGTTGTATTTGCAGGACGCAGAGACCTCACTCCCCAGAGCTCTAAATGTTGTTAATACATTTGGACAATATTCAGGTCTGCAGGTCAATGTTGACAAATCTCACCTAATGCCCTTAGACTCTTTTGCCCCTTTACGGAGTACATCAGTCCTGCCGTTGCAGTGGTCATCTCAGTTCACATATTTGGGGGTGAATATATCTAGATCCCCGTCGGAGTTCTATGATTTAAATATCGCCCCGCTTTTGGTGTATCTCCGCAATAAGATTCAAGGATGGAGTAGGCTGCCTCTGTCTCTTATGGCCAGGATTAGTTTAGTCAAGATGATCCTTTTCCCTAAAATTCTGTATATCCTTATCCAGTCTCCGATATACCTTAACTCCTCTGTGTTTCGAGCTTTGAATTCCATTATAATTTCCTTTATATGGAATAATGGTAGGGCCCGCCTCTCTATGCATGTTCTGCAGCACCCCTGGGATCTAGGAGGTGCCTCCCTCCCGGATTTACGCACTTATTATTGGGCAGCCCAGCTTTCTCATTTGGTCAGATGGCATACGCTGGATCACCTGAGGGTCATGGAGCTGTTAATCAAGCCCTGGAACCCGGTGTATTTGCATCCGTTTCATTTTCTATTTTCAGCACAACTTAGACCCGTCCATCGATGCCAATGCCCTTTTATTCTCAAGCAAAGTCTTCTAGTATGGAAGCAAGTGAAAGATCTGTATTATAGTACGGGAGTAGATGCATATACACCTCTCTGGAGTAATAATAATCTGCAGGAACTTCTCACTCTGAATTACACTATATGGCAGGGGAGAGGGGTGGTGTATATATCCCAGTTATATAAAGATTTGACACTTAGGACGTTTCAGGATCTCGCCGAGGAATACAACATCTCCAACACCCATTTTTTTCATTATCTCCAGCTTAGGCGCGCCCTGCAAGCGCAGTTTGACTACTCAAATTACTTTTCAGGAATTCCCCTTGCCCCCCTTGTTGCTTTCTCCCCCTCCATGTGGATTGATTACATGTTTTTATGCGCTGTTATTGAGGAAGAAGATAGGTGACCCATTTCAGGCGAAGAAAAGCACTTGGGAAGGAGACGTAGGGCCCATAACGGATGACCAGTGGGCAGTGGCTTTGCAGACCCCCAAATTGGTGTCCCCAAAATATGGAGAGAGGGTAACTCAACTGTATATTTTACACCGAGCATATTATACTACCACCAGATTACACAAATTTAAGCCAGAATTTCCAGATGTCTGTCCAAAATGTCTTTTGATGCCAGGCACCTTTTTCCATTTGTTGTGGGCTTGCCCTAAAATTCGGGGTTTTTGGCAACAAATTCTCAGGTTTTTAAATGATAAAATGGGCTGTCCCGTACCTGATGACCCAAGACCCTGTCTATTATATCTGGACCCTGAGGAGTATCCATCCTCAGTGACCCGTATTCGTCTCACAGAACTCCTGTTTATTGCCAGGAAAACTATTGCCCGGTACTGGCTGTCCTCCTATACCCCTTCGGTGCAAGACTGGATAAATGCTGTAAATACTACTCTCCCGTTTAAAAAATATATTTATTTACATCGAGGATGCCCTGACAAGTTTGTCAGGATCTGGCAGGATTGGATTGACTCCACGCGTACAGCCTTGGCAATCCCCTATATGACTTAAAATGTGCTTAGTGGAACCTACCGTATAGATTTGTTGGTGGCCATGGGTTTTGATCTCGCCCCATCCACACCAGCGAAGTTGATTCCTACCCTGAGACTGTCCTCCGATAGTCCTTCCAAACTAATTTTAGAACTTATAACTGTGTACGAGTCTCCCACTAGGATAGTAAATGGATGTGCGCACACACTGTTTTGTTTGGTTTACAATTTTATTTTTAAGGTTGATTTGTTATGTCAATCAAGTCTACTATGTACTGTCATAATCATATGCTGCAAAATTGGGACCGGTTTACACTTTGTAGAGTCATTAGATATAGTCTTTATTATGGATATAGTAATGTGAAGTATCTGAGCTTTGGACTCTGTTCATTTTATTTGCACCCGGTTTTTATGTATGTGCTGTCTTTCTATACAAATGCTGTGATTCTTGCATGTCTTCCAAAATAAACTTGATTTTGTTTAAAAAAAAAAAAAAATAGATGCAAAAACGCATAGGGTCTTACAGTTTGAGGAACTAAGAGAGAAGTTCCCGGAGGCAGGGGTCTCCTTCTTCCCATATTTATGTGCCCGCAGCTACGCCCTAACGCTGATTCCACACTACACGCGGAGAGAATGGGATCCTTCAACACGTAGGCTCTTGCTCAGGAAAACAACTGAAGGGGGGCTGATTACCCACTATTACAAAGCTTTACATACACCACTAGACTTTTCAGGCTCAACTATGGCACTTGCGAAATGGGCGGGAGATGACCCCAGTCTGGAGGTTTACACGCTACTTGCAGCGTTGACCAACAGTCGCAAATTCTTACCCTCCCGTAGGTACTGGGAGATGTCCCTCCAGTTGTACCACAGGGCATACATCACCCCAGTCAGGGGATACCGCATGGGCATTTTTGAGAGCAACAAATGCTTCCGATGTGGTGCACGGGAAGCGGATATCTTCCACTGCTTGTGGAGCTGCCCGGTGATCCAAAACTTTTGGGACCGAGTGTTGACATTTACAAGGATGCACTTGATTAACTATGTTCCAAACAATCCTCAATGGGCCATATTCAGCCATGTAGATACCCGGATGACCCCATGTGAACCGGGAAGCAGGAAATTATTATATATGATCTCAGCGGCAGGCGTTAAAACCATCTTGAACACATGGATACATGAGTCGGCGCCTCCTTTTCAGATGTTCTTGGAAAAATTGTCTTACATACTGAAAATGGATTGGGTGGAGGCCTCAGGTAGGAAGGAGACTCATGTCCAAGTTTGGGGCAGTTTTATCCCTCTGGTCCCACAGAGAATACAAGAAGCCATCAAAGAATGTTTTAGCTTTACCACATGGTTCCAAGAGCAGATATTGATTGGCGAGGCTCCAATATAAGGGACTCAGAGATTTGATAGGTCCAGAGGTTGGGAATCATGGATTGGCATCTACAATATTGTTTGGTGACCAAAGTGCTGGCCCTGTAGAATAGGAGAAAATTTAGGTACCGGATGAGGGGAGCCGCATAGATCGATCATACTATCACAACAGGGGTTGGGCCCGGAGAATGGAGCACTTGTTTGTACGTGTTTTCGTTTTGTCTGAGCATAACGTTGTATACAGTCTTCTTGCTCTTGTGACTTGTACTTTTTCCTTTTTTTGTCATTCAGAGAGCCTAGCGCTATAGCTGAGGCTAGAACTGACAGTTTAAAATATAAGGAAAGTAAAGACCTTTAAGTCCAATGCTCTTGAATGTCATCTATAACTAGATAGTTACTGTAGTGATATTAGCCAGATAGATTAGGATCATTGATCTTCTGGAAAAGACATGAGACTGCGAAATGGAGGCTCGGACAAGTTTTAGTGTGTTTAGGTTTTCTTTAAATTTTACATAAAATAAAAATTGGTAATGCGGAGTATGCAAGTTGTAATGTACCCAAATGTTGAACCTATTGATGTAAATTTGCAAGATGCACCTCATAGCTTGTAATTTTACTGTACTTTGTGATACCTAATAAAGACATTTTGAAAGAATACATGAAAGTTTTTTGTTTCTTAAAAAAAAAAAAAAAAAAAAAAAAAAAAAAATATATATATATATATATATATATTATATATATATATATATATATATATATATAAATATATATATATATATATATATATATATATATATTTATATATATATATATATATATATATATATATATATGGCAAAAAAATATATGCCCAAAAAAAGTATATGCCCCCCCAAAAAAAGATACGGCAAAAAATATATGCCCAAAAAAAAAAACTGTACCCAAAAATATATATGCCTAAAAAGTATATGCCCAAAAAAATATGCAAAAAAAAAATTATTAGAACATATGTGTTGGTATGAGAGGAGGAAAATTATATGTATTACAATGGAACATTTCTATTGGTTTTATAAATGGAAGACTATTTTACCAATTTCAGAATGAGATGAATTTCCAGGAGAGGCGTAGCTTATAATATCCTAAGAGATGTTTGTTAGAATGTTTATTGTATAAGTTCTGTAACCTCATTGAGACCCATAGGAGATAGGGTCTGCAACTGGTAAATCCAGAAAGCCTTTTTCTTTTGGAGGGCTTCAAACCTATTATTGATATGTTCTGGAATATGCCTTGATAATCCATGAAACATATATCTTTTTCTTATATTTATGCGATGTCCATTCATACAATTATGCACTTGTTGGGTGGTTCACCCAATATATCGTTTCCCGCATGTTTATGTTAGAAGATACTGTATATCACATAACTACTATTACAGTTGAGGGGATGTTTAATATCGAAGGATTGGCCAGTTGTGTGTGATGTGAAATTTTTCCCACCCTTTCCAATCATTGGGCATGTCATGCATCTGTTCCCATGGCATTTAAGACATCCAACTTCAGACGTCTTTGATAATTTGGTATTTTATTTGCTGATGCTGTCTGATGTTACTTGCGGCCACAATCTGTTTTATTGTGGTTGCCCTTCTGAAAATGAGTGAGGGATTTTGTGAGATGGTCTTTTAAATATGGATCTATCTCTATAATAGGCCATTGTTTCTTTAAAATTTGTTTAATCTGTTGATGGGATGTGCTAAATCGGGTAATGAAGTTTGTCCTATTATAAGTAATTTTATTCTTTGTTGTATTTTCAGTGGTAATAGAGTTGGAGGCCAGCTCCTTCTGAGGATTTGTTTGAACTTTTTATTATACATACTACTTGGGACAAGACTCCTGCTCTTATGATAGATTCCTTGATTAGTTTTTCTGGGTAATGTTTTTTTCGAGGTCTATCAGCTATCGTGGAAGATTGTGTCATAAAATCCGCATCATTAGTGCAATTCTTTCGAATGCGTCTTAGTTGTCCGTAAGGTACATTAGTTTTCCATCTATGTAAGTGACAGCTCCGGAAGTCAAGAAAACTATTTGCATCTACTGTCTTAAAAAAAGTAGTAGTAACATAGCGTTGATCTTCTTTTTTAATGATCAAATCTAGAAAGTCAATTTCGTTCATGCTGATTTTAGTGGGGAGGGAGATTCCCCATGAGTTATGATTGATCTCCTTAATAAGCTGTTGGGCCTCCTTCTCTGTGCCTCTCCAGATTTATCTTTTTGGCATGTATGTATATATGTGTATGTATATGTGTGTATATGTGTATGTGTATATGTGTGTGTATGTATATGTATATATATGTATGTGTATATAGATATATATATATATTTTTTTTTTCTTCTTTTATTTATTCATGTCAAAGCACATTCTATCCTAAATCATAGTTTCTTTTCACATACATATGTGTGTGTACAACATCTGAGAGTACAGAACACTTTATACCTTTTTATCGTACCTCTAGACCTCATATTCTCTTAAACTGAGGGCAATGGTAAACACTATTACAGGAGACCACCAATGAGAAATGTACTTAAAAGTTTATAAGTCGTGATTGACAATCCTTTTCTTTTCACAATTCATAATATAAATACTAAATACAAAGTTCAAAATATCACCTTTATTACCCTTAGTGATAGACCCTAAACAAATCTAGCAGTCTATAATGGCTACATCCAGTCACTCCAACTTTTTTTTTTTTAATAAAGTATTCTTGTTTGTTTCTAAATAAAGGTTTTTTTTGTTTGTCCCCCCCCCCCCCTTTTTATAATAATTCTTTTTGTAATACTTTTAAAATGATATGGTATTTCTATGTGGATGTACAATTTATAAATGTGATTTATACATAATCTATTAAATTTTTATCTAATTTTTATACTTTTACCTGATTTTTCCTTTAACCTTTGACCCTTGTTTGACATGTGCAGACCTGGCAGTTTTTTGTATTTAACCCCATGAGTTTAACACTTTGTGTATGGAACTGAGGAAGTGTGGTCTACACACGAAACGCGTATTCCAATTGCTATTTATAATAAATCTTCAACTAAAAAGACATCCAGCGCTGTCATTATAGCCCATTTAAAGGAGTTTTTTTCTGGGCAAACTGGAGAAAATCTTCACATCTTTTGAATAATTAGAAAATGGAAGACATACAAGACCACTGATAATCTTCCTTGATCTTCGGCCTCACGCAAGATCTCACCCCGTGGGGTCGAAATGATGACAAGAACGGTGAGCAAAGATCCCAGAACCACACGGGGGGATCAGGTGAATGACCTGCAGAGAGCTGAGACCAACATAACAAAGGCTACCAAGTACCATGTATCGTTAGATTTTGAGTGCAAACCTCCTTCCATCAGCAAGGGCATTGAAGATGAAACTTGGCTGGGTCTTTCAGCATGACAATGATCCCAAGCACACCGCCAGGGCAATGAAGGAGTGGCTTCATAAGAAGCATTTCAAGGTCTTGGAGTGGCCTAGCCAGTCTCCAGATCTCAACCCCATAGAAAACCTTTGGAGGGAGTTGAAAGTTCGTGTTGCCCAGCGACAGCCCCAAAACATCACTGTTCTATAAGAGATCTGCATGGAGGAATGGGCCCACATACCAGCAACAGTGTGTGCCAACCTTGTGAAGACTTGCCAACAAAGGATATATAACAATGTATTGAGATGAACTTTTGTTATTGACCAAATACTTATCTTCCGCCATAATTTGCTAATAAATTCTTTCCAAATCAGACAATGTGATTTTCTGGATTTGTTTTCTCATTTTGTCTCTCATAGATGAGGTCTATCTATGATATCAATTACAGGCCCCTCTCATCTTTTTAAGTGGGAGAACTTGCACAATTGGTGGCTGACTAAATACTTTTTTCCCCACTGTATATTAAAGGTCAATATAGAGATTTGTCTCAAGATTTATCTATACCCAGGACTGTATCCAGAACAAGCGCCAAAGCGCCCTCTGTTGGATGTAACAAATGCTCAACTTGCTTTTGACCCACCGGGTTTTGAGAAAGCAAAAAGGATGTTAGCCAAGCCAGTATCTCTCATCTGCAGACAACGCTGTTTCGGGATTTTTGTCCCTCATCAGTACAGAGCAAAGCAATACTGGCTGGCTGTGTAGGAAGCAATAAGTGGTTCAGAAAGGGGAACATCTCTCCTTGACGAGAGCACCGAACGAACGGCATGTAGAGTTATGTATTGCCTTTTTGCCCTCTACTAAGCATCTGCATATCACAAGGCATTATGGGAAAGGAGCTGAGAAGCCCAAGCGCCCTCTGTTGGATGTACCAAATGCTCAAATTTCTTTTGACCCACCGGGTCTTGAGAAAGCAAAAAGGAATTTAGCCAAGCCAGTACCTCCCATCGGCAGACAGCTGTTTCGTGATTTTTGTCCCTCATCATTGCAAAGCAGAGCGATACTGGCTGGCTGGGAGGCAATGAGTGGCTCAGAAAGGGGAAGATCTCTCCTTGAGGTGAGCACCGAATGAACAGCGTGTAGAGTTATGTATTGCCCTCTTTTTGCCCTTTTGATATGCAGATGCTTAGTAGAGGGCAAAAAGGCAATACATTACTCTACACGCCATTCGTTCAGTGCTCTCCTCAAGGAGAGATGTTCCCCTTTCTGAGCCACTCATTGCCTCCCACACAGCCAGCCAGTATCGCTCTGCTCTGCACTGATGAGGGACAAAAATCCCGAAACAGCGTTGTCTGCAGATGAGAGATACTGGCTTGGCTAAAATCCTTTTTGCTTTCTCAAGACCCGGTGGGTCAAAAGCAAATTGAGGATTTGTTACATCCAACAGAGGGCGCTTGGGCTTCTCAGCTCCTTTCCCATAATGCCTTGTGATATGCAGATGCTTAGTAGAGGGCAAAAAGGCAATACATAACTCTACACGCCATTCGTTCGGTGCTCTCCTCAAGGAGAGATATTCCCCTTTCTGAGCCACTCATTGCCTCCCACACAGCCAGCCAGTATCGTTCTGCTCTGCACTGATGAGGAACAAAAATCCCGAAACAGCGTTGTCTGCAGATTAGAGATACTGGCTTGGCTAAAATAATTTTTGCTTTCTCAAAACCTGGTGGGTCAAAAGGAAATTGAGCATTTGTTACATCCAACAGAGGGCGCTTGGGCTTCTTAGCTCCTTTCCCATAATGCCTTGTGATATGCAGATGCTTAGTAGAGGGCAAAAAGGCAATACATAACTCTGCACGCCGTTCGTTCGGTGCTCTCCCCACGGAGTGAGGTTTCCTGTGATGGCGTCTAGCAAAACTATTACCCTATCACCCACCTCCTGGGAATGGCCTAAATATTAGTGTATAATCTTCTGGGGACGATAAATTTTCCAGGCATAAAGCCCGTCTGATCCGAATGATATTACATTGTTTAAGCATCACAAAAGCACCTTGGCAAGAATTTCAATATCTGACTGTAAGACGGAAATTGGTCAGTATAATTCACACAGGGATCTTTCCCAGGCTTGGGTAGAACCACGATTGCCTCCCGCATAGACTCAGGAAGGGAATTGTTCTGAAAAGTTTTTCTTGAAAACCTCTAAAAGTCTGGGGACTAATTGCTCAATGTAGGCTTTGTAAAATTCAATGGGAAACCCATCACTGTCGGGAGATTTTGTTTTTTGAAAGGACGATATTGCATCTAGAAGTTCCTGGGAATTAAGGGGGCTGTCCATAAATACTCTATCAGTTTTCAACAGAGAGGGCAGGAGAATCTCGTCTAAGTAAGAAGAGATGTCAGAGCACAAAGCCGATGTGTGTTTTGAGTATAGGTTTTGGTAATACAATCTAAAGGACTCTAGTATGTCATGGGGGTCCGATGTTAAAGTATCATTAGGCATATGAAAAGCGGCTATCACCCCTGTACCACTAGCAATAAGTGCAAGGAGCCTTCTGCATTTCTCATCATGTTCGTAATAGGACAATCTAGCAACGAATGCCTATGTGTCCACTGAAGATTTCAGAGATGTGTGGTAAAGTTGCAACCTGCACAACCATTCTGACCTATTCACCAGTGAGATCCCTGCCATATTGTACTTCAGCCTCAAGCACTTGTTTGGACAAAAAGAGTTCTTTAAGTGCATGTCTCCATTTTTAGATCAATAATTCCAGGGACATAGGTCCTCTAGCAGATGCTTTGAACGTGTCCCACAGAACGTCGAGAGGAAGGCTACCCACATTATCGGGAAAAAAGGCTTGGCATTTATCGAGGAAGAAGGGAGGAAGAGGAAGGATTAAGGTGTTTAAATGCCACTTCGATTTAGGGGTGATGTTAGGAAGGGTCAAAACAATCTGTCTGAGACAGTCCTGGTTAAGTATTTTGCACTCACTATTGCCTGTATTTAGCATGAGTGTACTAATATAAAGTCTATGTGGGAAAGGGCATCAATTTGAGGAGTAAAACAGGAGTACTGTCTTATAGAAAGGTATTGAGTTCGCCATGCATCCTGTAAATTCAATTATTTTAGCAAGAGCTGGAGGGAAGGTGTTGAGAGAGGAATGACTATCTACAGTCTTATTCCATGGACAATTAAAGTCTCCTAACCATATCCAAGGAGCCTTAGGAAAGGTAGCTACAAATTCCAAAATTCCCTGGATAATGGAAGAGCAGTAAGGAGGAGGCACATAAGTGCCTAAAGGACTGATAATGATTAGTTCAAGCTATTTCTTCTAAACGTGGTTCTACACGCTATTGATTCATGGAGTGTACTTAGTTTTTCACACATGGCCTTTCCACGTTGGCTTCACTTCCATGTTGACATGTGCAATCTGTATTTACCCAATTTTAAAACCTTCTAAAGACAATTTTAGCATCATTATTATTATTTGCTTTACGGTACATGGACATGTAATGCTATTAACTGGTAATACAAATATTCCCTGTCGAGGAGAATGGGTCATTTTATATACAGGTGAGGCACATTACTATGATCACCAGCTAATAAAAAGTGTAACCACCGTGTGCAGCACAGATAGCAGCAGAAGAGTCACCATAGCTCCAGATATCTGTGACGACCTACCAAGACCTTAGTGAGTCACTTCCAGCCCCTCTAGCTGCTATCAGTGCTGCACACGGAGGTGTACTCTATTTATTAGCTTTTGATCATAGTTATGTGCCTCACCTGTGTATAATACGACCTATTCTCCTTGACAGAGAATATTTGTATTACCAGTTAATGGCATTGCTTACATTACTCCAATGGCTGGAGGGTGTGTGAACACTACGATCAAGGTGGTCCCACAGATGCTCCATTGGGTTCAAGAATGGGGAATAGGGAGGCCTGGGTAGTACTTGGAAGTCTTGGTCATGCTCTTCTAATCAACGTCAAGCAATTCTATTCATGTGGCATCACATAGCTTGCTTGAAGATCCCAATCTCCCAGAGAAGACATTGAGCATGTATGGATGAACGTGATCTGCACGGATGAATTCATAGCCCAAATTTCCCAAATTAAAAATTTCCCTTTCCCCATGAATGACCTGGGGCCAAAAAATCACAAAGGGGATTTCCAAGACCAAAAGCACTAACACCTTTAGCTTGTGTTCCCTTCCCCCAAACGGTTGCAGGGTTTTTTGTTCTCTGTGTTTCACCCAACCCTTTGGGGCCAAAAAACCAAAAAAAACCCCTATCCATTTTTAAAAAAGGGAGAAAAAAATGACTTATTGGGGAAGACAAACCCCTTTTTTTGGAGGGTTCCCCGTTTTTATACTCCCCTGAAAATGAAAACCTTACTGCGAAGCCCAAATTCGTTTCCAAAAGGGTGCAGTAATCATCCCTCTCTTTTGGCCCATACTTTTGCTGAGCTCTTTTGAAATATTTTAGGGCACATACCCAGGCCCCCGGTTTATTTTTGGCTATGAATGCTCCCTTGTAAATTTTTGCCGGAAAATTCATCGTCACATTTAGTAACGGGGGTGCTCCTTTGTTTCCCCCATTGCTTATTCCCCTACTTTGGGGGCTACCCCTCAGAAAATACTTTCACCCAAAGCAGCATTTTTGAAAAGGGTTTTAAAAATTTTGGGAGTTTTAGAAATACTAATTCCCGCCCCCAAAATTTAAAATTGTCCCTTTTTGAAATTTTGATAAATTGCTTCTTTATAACAATGAGGGATATGCATGCAGACAGTCTATCACACACCTTATATCACCACAAAGCCAGCTCACAATATGTGATGATGGGCATAACAATAGCAATAGCAAACATAGCAGCTGCTATGGGTCCCAGAGGTAAAGTGGGCTCAATGAGGTGTAAGACCGTTGCTTTTTGTAGGGAACAAAATGTTGGAGGTTTCCCGCTTTTTCCTTTTCTACTATTGGGTTCTCTTTATATATTTGGGAGTATTATTTTTTACATTTAGTTTAAAGTACCTATGCTGCTAGTGAACACTATTGAACAAAAATTTTTATTTTAAAAGCAAGGGCCCGTGGAGCACCTTTTGGGGGACTCTCTTGATTACATTTAGGGGTACCCTGTTCTCTAAAATCCTTAATAACGGCGGTTGGTTTGTGTTCAGGAGAGGCCATTCTTTGTGGTCTTATTTATACCCAAAAAATTTTTTTAGCAAGACAAATGGAAACAAAGGGGTAAAAACGAAAAAGACACTACCAGTGCGGTGGTAGCCAATGTGTATACATTTAGCAAAAAAGGGCACTGAAATTTAACCCCTTCCTTTTTTCCAAACCTTTTTCCCACAAATTTAATGACCCTATGAATTTCAATTTTAGATAACGTGGGAAATTGGGAAACGAATGTCAGGAATGTAACAAAACATATATAGGATGCACCATGAGGATGTTGAAGAGAAGGGTTTTTTTTTAAAAGGATAAACCCCTTAAAATGATTTACAAAAAATTGGGAAAAATGAAATTTTCCTTTTTGACCAAAACTGGGAATTTTACGGCCCACAGGGGCCCTATCCCGGGCCCTCCCAACTAATGGATGCGGTCCGCGGCGTACAATGCCTAGGTGTGCTTTAGTCCATCCTAATTGTAGCGCTGAAGGCTCGCTCGAGGCTGTGGCGCGCCTTCAGCGCTACCGTTAATATGCCCAGTATTGGTGAATTGGGCAACGGCGCAATGAAGTTACCTCATAGGCTGTGTGGCCGAGGAGCTGCCGGAGGAGCGTCCTGGCACGGGCGGTGTGACGTCATCAGAAGAGGAAGCCACTCGGCCGGGGAAGGAGGAGAGGTAAGTATTATTGTTATTATTTTTATTAAACCTGCCTAACTGAGGAGATTTATATATACCTGCCTGAGTGGGCCTTTGTATATACCTGCCTAACTGAGGGAACCTATGTATATACCTGCCTAAGGAGACCGACACTACCGTTCAAAAGTTTGGGGTCACCCAGACAATTTTGTGTTTTCACTGAAAACTCATACTTTTATTTATCAAATGAGTTGCAAAATGAATAGAAATATAGTCCAGACATTGACAAGATTAGAAATAATGATTTTTATTTGAAATAATAATTTTCTCCTTCAAACTTTGCTTTCGTCAAAAAATGCTCCCATTGCAGCAATTACAGCATTGCAGACCTTCGGCATTCTAGTTGTTAATTTGCTGAGGTAATCCGGAGAAATTTCACCCCATGCTTCCAGATGCCCCTCTCACAAGTTGGATTGGCTTGATGGGCACTTTTTGCGTACCATACGGTCAAGCTGCTCCCACAACAGCTCAATGGAGTTGAGATCTGGTGACGGCGCTGGCACTCCATTACAGATAGAATACCAGCTGCCTGCTTCTTCTCTAAATAGTTCTTGCATAATTTGGAGGTGTGCTGTGGGTCATTGTCCTGTTGCAGGATGAAATTGGCTCCAATCAAGTGCTGTCCATAGGGTATGGCATGGCGTTGCAAAATAGAGTGACAGCCTTCCTTATTCAAAGTCCCTTTTACCTTGTACAAATCTCCCACTTACCAGCACCAAAGCAACCTGCTTTTGCTCCTGAAAGAGAGGTTGCAGCACAGCCAAACAGCAGTGTGGGAACGGTTTAAAACTGAGTATTTTGAGCGAGTGAACGAGTCTGCAAGTGTGTTTTCTTTATAAGTGTGTTTCTTTTAAGTGTTGGAGACTTAAGATTGAGAGACTTTAGATTTGTGGAGTTTAGAGGGGACAGTATTGTACTGCTTATTATTATAATTTATTCATATATCTTTTTGGTAACATCCCCATGAGTTCCATGTTTGACAATGCTGTCCAGTGCACAACCTGTGCAATGTATGCCCCCTTGAGCAACAGTTCGAGGGGGCATTTCTGCTGTGCAGGATGTGTGCCACTGCACATTTAAGAAGCCCGTATCCTGGATCTAAAATGAGCAAGTGGCAACACTGAGATCCATTGCCAATTGGAAGCGAGCCGGCTGCCCCCTGAGCAACACTCGCAAGGGGTAGATGCTGGGAGAGGGTGGTAGCATGGAGGTGCAGGAACATGGGCAGCTAGCTGGGTTACAGTCAGAAAGGGAAAGGGTAGAGGGAAAAAGTGTCAGGGAGGCTAGGCCCCGATCTGGGACAACCCCAACAAATTGCAAGATTAGCGGATGAGGAGATATCAAACAGAAATAGCAATGCTGCAGCAAGACACTAACCCCTGTCTGCTCCAGTAAGGATGGGGAAATAGGATTGCCGGTCAGGCTAGACGAGGTGGCTAGTAGTTGGGGTGACTTACCAAATATTAGGTGCACAGACAGGCAATCTGTCACAAAGACCGAGTATCGTCGAACAGTATGTGTTTACCTGGGGCCCGATTCGACATATTCGCGGATCGGTTTGACAGATTGCTGGGTGTGGCTGGGTGAGATATCAGCTGATCATGGTCCACATTGGCACCATGACAAAGTTAGAGGTAGGTTGGATGACCTTAAAAATGATTTAGGGGACTTAGGCCAAAAGTTCAAGGCAAGACCTCCAGGGTAAATATTTTCAGAAATGATTACCTGTTCCAACTGGCCAGCACCAAGCGCAGCGTGGAGATTAGAGAGAGGTGAAAAAGTGGCTCAAAAATGGTGTAGGAAGAGGGATTTGGGTCAGTGCTGAGAACAGGGATGACTTCTGACTTGGCCTACATACTCTATGCTAAGGGACGGCTCACCTAAATTGGGGAGGCGGGGTAGCTGTATTGGGGTGACAAGAATGGACATTAAGTTGGAGGAATATTTAAACTAGGGACTGGGGGGGAGGTAACTACACTATAGCCTGCAAGATAGTGACAGATAGCGCGCTGGGAATTAATTATAATAGAATCAGGGGGTGGAGGGAGGGGTTGTAGCAATAGTTAAAAAGATCAGGTAGAAAGGAATAAAAACTGAAAATCTCTAAATTGGCATCCTTGAACCAATGCCAGCAGTCTGACCAACAAAATAAATGAACTAGAATATACTAGTAGCATGAAGAAAAATATGACAAAGTTGGGGATAACTGAGACATGGCTGGATGAGATCTACGACTGGCAGATATAACATACAGGGTTACATGTCATTAGAAGGGATTCGTAATATGACGGAAGGGGGAGGAGTATTTCACTAAGAAGAAAATCCTGTCTGAAGCCAAACCACTGCGGAGGAAGATATTGTACAGGTAAAGAACATGTGGAATCATAAGGGTAAATTACATGGGTAACAATAACAATATAATACGAAAAGGGGTCTGCTATAGCCCCAAAATATATCGAACCCATGGAAGATGAGTAACTCCTCAGGGGCAAATAGATGAGGCGGCTAATCAGAATTAGGGTTAATTATTATGGGCGACTTTAACTAGCCAGACATCAATTTGGGAACTCTGAAACACTGTACTCTCATAAAGGAAAACAGGTTTTTGTCAATAAAACTAATGATAATTACCTTTGCCAAAAGGTGGCAAGAACCGACGTATAGGAAAGGGCCCTTCTAGAGCTAAATATTGACTAATAGACAGACAGAGTACCAAAGGTTATCAGGTTGAGGCACCAAGGAAATAGTGACCATACTATAATAAATTACCAGTTTAATCCTTCAATAGAGTTTTTTGTTCAAGGACCACAAAAACACTGAATTTTAGGAAGGTTAATTTTATTCTGCTTAAGGGTAGGGGCCCTAAACCGTATTGACTGGACAAGTGGTATAAATATGGTAGAACGAAATAATAAATGGGATATTTTTTAAAAACATCCTAGCTACCATGTGAGAGGGCAATAAAAAACAAAAAGAAAGAGCGTTTCAGCTACTAAAACAGGAGGTAGAGAAGAAAGCGCTAAGAAAGACTATATGAGAGAAGAAAATTAAAGTTGTGTAAAATTAAAGATAAAGAAGCAAAGTTTTCTGGAGTGACAGAAAGACGTATCGCTGATAGAAAGTAAAAGTAACCCCAAAATATTTATTAACTATATAAAATAGTAAAAAGGATTAAAACAGAAAATGGTTGGCCCTTTGAAAAAATACCTGAGGGAGAGACATAAAGGCCGTATGAGGAAAAAAAGCAAACCTATTAAAACCACTTATTGTTTTCCACTATTTACCGAGTGAGGAAACAGCTGTCCTGTTGAACAATGGGAAAGGGTAAGAACCCAACTAAAAGTTTTCTTGTCTAACCCAGGAAGAAGTGCAGCTCCTCTTAAGAAGATTAAAATAGACAAATCCCCAGGTCGCAATGGCAATACCCCACGGTCCCTAAAGGTGAAGTTAATAGTGATGTCCAGATAGGCCCCTATTCTTATATTTAAAGTAATGTCTAATTAACCGGGTAATGTCCGCAAAGGATTGGCGCATAGCCAATTGGTGCCAATATTCAAAAGGGGTCAAAAATGATCCAGTAAAACCTATAGGCCGGTAGAAGTTTTGACCTCTGTTGTAGGTAAAAATGTTTGTAGTTTTCTCAGGAGATGCTATCCTGAGAGTATCTCACTGAAAATAAATGTAATAACGCCGTTCCAGGCATGGTTTATAAGGATCTGTCCTGTCAGACTAAACTCATCAGCTTCTATGAGGAAGTCAGTGCTAGACTCGATTGCGGTGAGGCACTGGATGTCATATAACTAGATTTTTCTAAAACATTTGATACTGTGCCACAAAAAAGGTTGGTAAATAAAATGAGAATGCTTGGACTGGGGAAAATGTGTGCAAGTGGGTAAGCAACTGGCTCACTGATAGAAAACAAAGGGTAGTAATTAACGGTACATACTCAGACTGGATTGCTGTTAATAGTGGGGTACCACAAGGGTCAGTATTGGGCCCTATCCTCTTCAACATTTTCATTAATTATCTTACACAGGGATTACAACAGTAGAATATCGATCTTTGCAGAGATACTAAGCTCTGTAAAGTAATCAACACAATAGAGGATAATGCGTTATTACAAAGGGATCTGGATAGGTTGGAGGCCTGGGCAGGGAAATGGCTGATGAGGTTTAACACAGATAAATGCAAGGTTATGCACATGGGGAGGAAAAATCCATTACATGACTACATGTTAAATAGAAAAAGGCCGGGTAAAAGTGACATGGAGAGGACTTGGGAATCCTGGTGGACAGTAAACTTAATTGTAGCAGCCAGTGTCAGACAGCAGCTGCAAGGCAAATAGGATCATGGGGTGTATTAAAAGGGGCATAGATGCACATGATGAGAACATTATTCTCCCATTATACAAGTCACTGGTTAGACCACACATGGAATATTGTGTACAGTTTTGGGCACCAGTGCACAGGAAAGACATTGTAGAGCTTGAACAGGTACAAAGGCGGGCAACAAAAATAATAAAAGGACTGGGTGGACTACAAAACCCAGATTAGCAAGATTGGGGTTATTTAGTTTAGAGAAAAGACGGCTTCGAGGGGACATAATAAATATGTTTAAATACATCAAAGGTCAATATAGAGATCTCTCCCAAGATTTATTTATACCCAGGGCTGTATCTAGAACAAGGGGGCATCCTCTACGTCTTGAGGAACGAAAGTTTCTACATAAACATAGAAAGGAATTCTTTACTGTAAGAGCAGTGAGATTGTGGAACTCTCTGCCAGAGGAAATTGTCATGGTGAATTCACTTACAGAGTTCAAAAAGGGTTTGGATGCATTTCTGGAGCGTAATAATATAACAGGTTATAGTGTCTAGGATTCTGGAGGGGGGGTCATTGATCCAGGGATTTTTCCCGATTGCCAGATTGGAGTCAGGAAGGAATTTTTCTCTAAAATGAGGACAATTGGCTTCTACCTCATTGGGGTTTTTTGCCTTCCTCTGGATCAACACCTTAGCACAACAGGCTGAACTAGATGGATGTCTCGTCTTTTTTCGGCCTTACAAACTATGAAACCCCAGACCATCACATTACCTCCACCATGCTTGACAGATGGCTTCAGGCACTCTTCCAGCATCTTTTCAGTTGTTCTGTGTCTCACAAATGTTCTTCTGTGTGATCCAAACACCTCAAACTTCGATTCGTCTGTCCATAACACTTTTTTCATTTTTTCCTCTGTCCAATGTCTGTGTTCTTTAGCCCATATTAATCTTTTCCTTTTATTAGCCAGTCTCAGATATGGCTTTTTCTTTGCCACTCTACCCTGATCCCGGAGTTGCCTCTTCACTGTAGACGTTGACACTGGCGTTCTGGGTACTATTTAATGAAGCTGCCAGTTGAGGACCTGTGAGGCGTCGATTTCTCAAGCTAGAAACTCTAATGTACTTGTCTTGTTTCTCAGTTGTGCAGCGGGGCCTCCCACTTCTCTTTCTACTCTGGTTAGAGCCTGTTTGTGCTCTCCACTGAAGGGAGTAGTACACACCGTTGGAGGAGATCTTCAGTTTTTTGGCAATTTCTCACATGGAATAGCTTCATCTCTCAGAACAAGAATAGACTGTCGAGTTTCATATGAAAGTTCTCTTTTTCTGGCCATTTTGCGAATTTAATCGAACCAATAAATGTAATGCTCCAGATTCTCAACTAGCTCAAAGGAAGGTCAGTTTTATGTCTTCTCTAATCAGCAAAACTGTTTTCAGCTGTGCTAACATACTTGCACAAGGGTTTTCAAAATATCCAATAGCCTTCTTACACAGTTGGCAAACACAATGTACTGTTAGAACACTGGAGTGATGGTTGTTGGAAATGGGCCTCTATACACCTATTTAGATATTGCATTAACAACCAGACGTTTGCAGCTAGAATAGTCATTTACCACATTAACACTGTATTTCTGATTCATTTAATGTTAGCTTCATTGAAAAAAACTGTGCTTTTCTTTCAAAAATAAGGAAACTTTTGAACAGTAATGTATATATACCTGACTGACTGAAGGGACATGTATATATACCTGCGTAAATGCGGGGACATATATACCTGCCTATCTGAGGGGACCTATGTATATACCTGCCCGAGCGGACATGTATATATATACCTGCCTAACTGAGAGGACCTATGTATATACTTGCCTGAGGGGACATATGTATATACCTGCCTGAGGAGACATAGCTATATACCTGCCTGACTGAGGGGACCTATATTTATCTGCCTAACTGAGGGGACCTATGCATGCCTGCTTAAATGAGGGGATATAGATATACATACACACACATATACCTACCTAACTGAGGGGACATATGTATATACCTGCCTAACTGGTGGGGGCCTATATATACAGGCTCTACTGAGTTAACCTATACATGCTTACCTAACTGAGAGGATCTATAGAGATTCCTATCTGATGAGGGGAGCTATAGAACTACCTAACTGAGGGAACTTGCATACCTATAAGTAAGGAGCTTCTGAAAAAGTGAGGATTCTAAGATGCGTGTGTTGTAAATTCTGCAGAGACGAGTTGTGGCAAGGAGAAATGGCGATCTGGGCCGAAAGGAAAAAAAAACAAGGGGAAAACGACCACTGCTTCCTGCGCTGGTACCTGGTCCACTCACAGTCGGGTGACACTGCAGCTCTGTTGGTGTGTCTGGAAGTCTCAGAAGCAGGTGAGGGGAAACACATCATTCCCTTGTTACACTGTAGTCAGGTGAGGGGGGACATAGTTTGCTGCTTTAACTCTTTATTTTCCAGTCTAGTTTGCCTCCTGCAGAACTTTCTGTCCAACTCTTTACATTTACAGAAAGTTTTGCAGGATATATGGATTACCCTACTAAAGGGCCACCTACCTAACCTAGCTACCTACCTACGCTAATCGTGACCGGAGGCAAGATTTAATAGGGGATTGCTTGAATGACAATACAGTACACTGCAGTACACAAGTACAGGAGAAAAAAGAGATTTAAAACTACATTATTTTTAAATGTGTCTGTTTCGGTCACCTCACTTTTGCTATAAAGTTGAAATTAAAGGTGGAAAATTCATATGCACCCTAAAATGGAAAATGATTCAATTAAAAACCCTAACAACTTATCCCTGACACAACTTGGCTGAAAGAGGTTATTGGTCTAAGGAAAAACTGGTAAAAAAAAACATTAAACACCCTTTATAAATCTGGTATCGACAGAATACCACTGATCCACAAAATAAAGTTTTTTGTTTTTTTTTATTAGTCTGGCCCTCTAAAACCATCCCAATTTCTCATGTGGCCCCATGGGAAAATTAATTGCCCACCCCTTCTCTTGAGCATCAAAACATTTTAGGGACAAACATCAAGGTTGTCTCTCTGGTTTCCGTTTTTTTTTTTTTTGCAATTGAATGTGTGAATAGCTTACTGAGGGTTGGTGATATAAATAAAATTTATTCTTGAGAGAAGCTTACTGGATATTCCATCTGAACACGAGATACTCTGGGGGATTAAATTACAAAAATGATTTGCTATACATATATCAATAATTTTGAACTTATATAATTTGGTTGTTGTATGTGGTGTGTCAGGGTCTTTTTGTAGCAATGTTTGATTATCTGGCCTTATAGTTTATACTTTTCATTTATAAATTTGGACATCATTATTACACTTTGTTTTTGTTTTTGTGTTTTTTTTAATTGTGTCTCTGATGGGTTTATTGCGAGTGAAGCTAGATCATTATATCTAGAGATGGGCGAATTTCTCAAAAATTCGATTCGGTCACTTCGCCGAATTTTCCGACAAAATTCGTTTCGTTCCGAATTACTTCGGCACGAATCGCGTTAAAAAAACAGCTTTTCCAGGCTGCACAGAGCCTGCAGGGGGCTGTAGAACGTTGTGCCATGCTTAAATATGCAGAGGGAGCTTGGTTTGGTTTTTAAATGTTGTTTTTTGTTGACACGCAGATGACTGCCCCCCGTTTAGAATCGCTTAACAAAAAAATTCCCGGGGCACTTAGAGGGCAAAATGACCAAAAACTCAAGGGGAATGTGCTGAAAAAGTCATGCCAGCGAAAGCTGGAAAAAAAAAAAGCTGAAGTCAGGTGGCAACATTAGTGACAGGTGTGGGGGTGCGGCGGCAGCCACAGCAGTGGGGTCGGGCGGGGCAAAATGACATTCTGGAGGGGGCAAAAACACGGGGAAAACCACAGAGGGCCCAAAATGACGGGAGAGCGGGGTAGGGGCTGCAGTAGTATGAGGTCGGCAGTGGCACAATGACTTTGGGAGGCGGCAAAACAGCTTTAGGCCCCCGAGTGGCACAATGATCATGTGGAGGTCACGCAGCAGCGCATGGATCAGGCAGTGGCACAATGACATTCGGGGGGGCAAAACAGTTTGGGCCCAAGAGTGGCCCAAATCACACAGTGTGGAGGTCTGGGGGCGCAGTATGAGATCGGGCAGTGGTACAATGACATTCTGGAGGCGGCCTAAACAGTTTTGGGCCACAGGTGGCACAATTACACAGTGTGGGGTCACGACAGCGCGCATGAGATCGGCAGTGGCACAAGACTTTCTGGAGGCGGAAAAACATTTAGGCCACAGGGGGTCGCACAATACACAGTGGGAGGTCAGGGCGGCAGCAGTATGAGATCAGGCGTGGGCACAATGACTTCGGAGGCAGCTAAAAGTATTGGCCACAGAGGGCACAATCACACAGTGTGGAGGTCACGGGGGCGCAGTTGAGATCGGGCAGTGGCACAATGACATTCTGGAGGCGGCAAAACAGTTTAGGCCCAGAGTGGCACATAAAAGTGTGGAGGTCACACAGCAGCAGCATGAGATCAGGCAGTGGCACAATGACATTCTGGAGGTGGCAAAACAGGGGAAGCCACAGAGTGGCCAATGACTGAGGGGAGGCACGGCGGGCAGCGCAGCATGAGGTCGGGCAGTGGCACAATGACACAGTGTGGGGGGACATGGCAGCAGCCCGCAGCGCATAGGTAAGACAGTGGCACAAGACACGTGTGGATGTCACGGCAACAGCAAACAGCAGCGCAATGAGGTCATAGATGGGACAATGACAGAGTGTTGGGTGGGTGGCAATACCAGTCCCTGGTAAAGATGGTGGTAGGCAGTGGAGAAGCTGTCAGGAATGTGTGGCATCAGGCGGGTGGGGCATCAGAATAGTGGGGTGAGGCAAGTAGTTTTAAACCAGACGACGCCCTAAGGCATTGGTGTTGGAAATCTGGCCATCCCCCGGCCCGATTCATCTTGACAAAGGTCGCGTTCCCCATTTCCGTGGGGGAAACGGGTTCTCCTTGGGGTACATGGCCCCTGCCCCCACGAAAACCCGCTCTGATGCCACACTATGGCGGGCGGACCCGCTTCTCCCCTGCAAACTCGGCAAGGCGGCCACACATCCAGTTGGTTTGCCCGTGTCCCGGGATTTCTAACTGAGGTGGCAGGTGCTGCCAAAAAGGCACAAAGTTTGGTTCGGGACTGCTCCCGGTCCCGCTTTGCTGCTGTGCTGGGACTGCCCTCCTCACTAGGCGGGTGAAGGAAGCTGCCATCAGTGACTCCAGACTTAGGTTACTACTGATGGAGTGGTACTGCTCCTACCCCCCCCCCTTCCCCCAGCACCCGCGGAAAGTAGTACGTGAGCGCTGGGGAAACCCCCCCGGTCAGCTATAGAGGGGGACGTGCCGACAGGCGCGGCCCAAAATGATTACGGAGATTTCCCTATAGTTTTTGTGAGTTTGTTTTCCCCTCTTTAGTGGGGAAAAGGCTCCATTTTGGACGGTACGAGGGTCCAATGGGTGGAGAGCCAGAAGTCACCCCTCTGCCGGATGTGACTATTCGGCTGTCACTAGCCAGGAAAAAATAAGCATGCTGGGGCCCCATTGCCAAAGTGACCGGGGGGGATCCCTGCCCCCATTTCCCACTGTATATGCCAGGGTGCTTGGGGGTCATCGCCTCATTTCCTCATTCCATCCCCTCCTCCGTGCCCCGCCCCTCCTCTCTTGTCCCTGGGTAGAAAATCCACTCTTTTACCAGACAATGCTTCTGCTCCAATGTCCTCCTCCTCCTCCCCCATTTCAGTCCCCCTGGACTCATTGGCCACGAGATGTAGTCGCCGTTCCCCCAGCCCCCTGCCCAGACAGATTTTTCAGCATCTTTTCCCGGGACATGAAGCAGGGGAATGATTTTATTCATCCCTTTAGTCCGGCGACTGACAAATAACGTCTCCCCGAATGGCCTCAACAAACGGCGGTGTCACGCATGAGCTGCCACGGCTGACATAAAATTACACAGGGGGAGTATTCTGTCCGCCCCGGATCATCAAAAAAAATTTTTAATGGGCCCTTTTTCGGGTTTATACAGTCGGTCCAACATGTGCAGGCTGGGAAATTTCCAAAGGGGGGGAAACATCGTTTCAGAGTGTGTTGGGGGGGCCTTCTGCCCCTACAATTCGAGGGGGTGTTCCTGGCTTTGTAAAAGAATGGATAAAGTGCATGCACAGTTTCCTGGCATTTTTAGAATGTTCTGAAGATCGGTGGAGACTTCAGGAACCTTTTTACAACCCGATTGAACCGTGCGCCCTGCAGGGGGGGGGGACCATCCCTCCCGGTGCAGGCGGACACCATGTTTCTCCCATTGCCCGTCCCCTGGTTCGTTTTGCGTTGGGCCCGCGGGAAACCCACACATCGTTTTTGCTGCATGACGTGGGGGGGAAAGTTCCTCCCCTGTGTGACTTCGTTCGCGGGAAGCCAGGTGTAGAATGCATGACCCCGTGTGCCCTCACTGGGGGTTGTGGAGCAGACTTGTGGAGGTGAGATGGTGGTGGGGTGGAGGAGGAGGAGGCGGACATTGGGCAGGTGCCGCAGTTTGACAACGTGGAGGAGAAAGCGGCTTTCTCCTGTCCAAGTTTTGGTGGCCTTGGGCAGGAAGCACTTTCCACCCAGGGGGCCGTAAAGGACATGTATGGCCCTGACCGTGTTACGCTCCAGAGTCGCGCTGCCGTGCCCCCTGGAACAAACCCGATAAGCTCAAGGATGACCCCTTCTTTTAAAATTTTTTATGAAGTGCTGGTACTCCCTTTTTTGGGAAAAGAAATTGGCTTGGGAATCTCCATCTCGGTGGGACAAGCCTTTTGTTTCTGAACGGTGCAGAGTCCCACCATTTGGAAAAGGGAGGACTGCGTCCAAAAAAATTGGAAGGAGCCGGTCAGCTGCTGCACCTTGGAGGGTTTGGACGCATACTTTTTGTCTTTTTGCAATCGCTTCGCTGAACATGCGGCGCCATGAGTAGCGAGAAGCAGGAGTATTTGGACTGGGAGATGATTAAAAGAGAAAGTCCCTTTGCAGAGGGGGGGACCCTTGATGGCTGCAATGGATGTGTCCCCGGGGGCGCTGCTGCTTGGCTGTTGCTGCGGCGGCGGGGGGAACCACCAATTGAGCCACTTTTCTCCAGGCCCCGGTTGGTGACGTGCATGTGTTTGCGAGGGCCGTGGGTCCCAAACTTTAGCCCCCTGGCCCACGCTTCACTTTTGCTTAAAGATTCTACTTTTATACCCTATTGGGCCCTCGGGTTTACCCCAAGAAATGCCCCCCCGGGAGTATGGATTTTCCCGCCAACGTCCCACTGAGTGACTACTGCCCCCGCTCCCCTCGCTGAGCCCTGTGGCTACTTTTTTGGCCTGCGAAGCGGGTTTTTTCCCCGGGGGGCCGCTTGGCTCCGACTCACATGCTGCTATCCTGCGATCACGGCCACACGCCCCACTTGGGCTGGCCGCTCCCCTGAGGCAAGCTGACCCCCCCTCTTCTCCTGCGATGATGACCCCTTGCCTACCCGGCCCCCAAGTGCGGTGGCTACATCTATCTATTTTTTTTTTTTTTTCATCATCCTGCGTCCTCATCCCCGGTTTGGTATGCCAAAGTGACCTTACGCAGACCTCCCCTGCCACTTCCACATCTATCTTTGCCCCCTATGCAAGACGCAGGGGATATTGGCCCCCTTTTCTTCGCTGCCAAGAGGCTGACTTCCCCCCTAAAATTTTCATCCTCGCTATATAGGGCGCTGGCCCGCAATAAATCTTGGCTGGGGAACGGGGGGATGGGAAAAGGGCGGGTGGGACAGGTGGGGGCCCCGCTACCCCCGGGGCCCCGGGCCAACTAAGGGTTGTTCTGAGGTTCCCCCCGATCTTGGCTGGGGTTGTCAGATGTCATTGGGGGGAGAGGATGCCCTGTAACCAATAAGAACCCTTGGGTTGCTGAACAACACAGGGCCGCTAGTGACAGCGGCGTTGGGGCTCCCCGAGTGCCCCCCTTGCGACATCCCCTTGTGTGCTGCCCCCTGGGCTGTTCCGAATGTTTGTGCCACTCCCCCCGCAGGGGCAGAGCCCGCGCTTTCTTCGACATACTGGTTTTTTCGAAAAGTACAGACATGTTTTTTGATGATATCTGTTTTGAAAATATACACCCTGTTTTTGACTCCCAAAAGAACCCCGTAAAAAGCTTTTGGGGAACATTGGGTATAATTGCGTCCACAAAAGGCCCCGGAAAAATTTATTGTATTTCTTTTTTTAAAAAACTGTGTGTTTTTCTAAATGTTTTAAAACACAAAAAAGGCTTAAATTTAACCCTTTGGACTGAATTAGGTACAGGAAAAAAGTATATATTTTGGGTAAAAAGCGGTTTATTTTTGTCAGCACACCAGCAAAAAAACGTTAATTTAAACCCCCGGATGTAAAATTTGGGAAAATTTTGGGCCAAATAGAAAGGGCTTTGGGGGGGGGTGAAAAAGGGGGGGTTTTTCTGCCACCAAAAGAGTACGTTGTAATTAAACCTTTGCTTGTGAATTTGGTACAGGAAAAATTTTTTTATTTTTTGGGGGTTGAAAAGACGGTTTTTGGGGGAGCACAAGCAAAACACGCTTAATTAACCCCCCGCATGTAAATTACGCCCAAAAAATTGAGCCCCACAATTTGTAGCTTTGGCGTGTTAAATTGGTGTTTTTAGCCCCCACAAAAAGGTCGTTGTAATTAATCTTTGCTTGTGAATTGGTACAGGAAAAAATTTATTATTTTTTGGGGTTGAAAAAGACGGGTTTTTTGGGTCAGCACACCAGCAAAAAACGCTTAATTAACCCCTGGATGTAAATTTGGGAAAAGAATTAGCAGCCAAAAAATGAGTTTTTGTATTGTAAAAAAAGCTGTTTCTTTAAATGAATTAAAAAAGGGGAAATGGCTTGATCCCCTTGGATATTGAATGTATATGCAGCTGCGTGAAAACACTGGGTTTCAATCCAATCCCCCAAAAAAAATTAGAAATAGAGCATTAAGGAAAAATCTTGAGACAAGTGAGAACCCCAAGAAACGCATATAAAAATCAATTTTCAGTAAGAGCTATGCGCGGGGGCACCTTCCCTGATGAGCCAAATGAGAGGGTGTAAGCTCCCCCGGTCAGCCCGGACTTTTATGTGGGTGACGCACAGAAACCCGCCCGGGCTTGATTTGGTTACCTTGGGACATGTTTGCAGGCTATCCCCTTTTCCCCCCAGAGTGCTTTGCCCCAGTAGCGCCCTGTGCTCGCAGCCTTTTTTTAATCAAAAGCAACTTCGTTCACCCCAAGTACCCCAAGTTCGCTTCGTTCCGAAAACCCAAATTTTCCCGAAATTCTAAAAAGAATTCCACTTGTTGAATGATTCGCCCCCCCTCTTAATTATATCTTTATGGTATGAATATACTTTTACATTTTTCTGTGGTGCCTGAGGAGTTAACAGTGAGTGGAGTTTGCTAAGGAAACAATGTTGTAGTATTGTTAGGTTGTTCATTTGTTTGTGTGGGTAGCATAGAGAAGGTGAATTGGATCCCATGTAAATATTGAGTGTGGCTGACTGGGGGATGCGAAATAAGTCTTATTGTAATGACTATTATTGTTGTAAGTTTTTGAGCTGAAAAAACCCTAGGATGTGTCTTGTGTTGGGCGGATATAGTGAGTCGGGTTGAAGTTAATTGGAGAAAGGATTAAAAGTACTTTTCTGTTTTCATGGTAGGATTTAGTTAATTCAAACAGGTCCATTGAAACACAGCAACAATATAGAGAGATCATGCATGCAATAATTAGGTTTATATGCTGTATTTTTTGGGGCTTATGGTAGCTAATTGTAGTTGGTACCTTTTTGTTAATTTCCATACTGTTTGTATATACGTTATAGATTACATAAATTTGTGTGAATGTTTTGCATGAATGTTTGTGCACACGACATTTAGCCTTGTCTGCATTAGTGTGAATAGGTTCCCGATTTTGGTGGCTGGGTATGCATACCCCGGAGAGTTGTTGTGAGCTATTGGGAACAGGATTTACGATCCTTTTTCTAGTTAACTAATTGTTGTTCTAGGAAACATTATGTAATAAAAGTGCATTTTTTAAAGTCGGTTTTACAAGCCCTTGGGTCAAAGTAGTTTCGAGAACACATATGTGTTGGCACAGTCATGTGCCAACACAAGGAATATATGAAATATCTCAAAATATTTTAGAGATATATATAGTAGTAGCAGCATTACTGGTTTACAGGTATTTGGCATAGAAAGTGTGCCGAGACATGAGAGGGAAGGAGATTAAAAATCGGCTCTCCTCAATAGGGAGGATTGCTGGAAACGTATGCTAGGTAGAAGTTTTCCGTTTGGTATGAACCATAGATTACATTTAATGATGAACTGTTGAGGTTCTATATTTATCTTTAGGGTATGTTCACACGGCTTGTTGACTCTGTGTTGGGATACGTTTTTAGATGCGTGTTTGGATCCGTATTTCGGACCCTAAACGGACCCAAACACATCTAACAATGTGCATTGTGATTTTACATTGCTTTCAATGTAAAACATGCATTGGCGTTCAGATGAATGATCACTGATGCGTGTTTACATATGTCTTTGTGATGCGTCTTTTGGATCTGTTCAAAGAATTGTCATGTCAATTCTTGATCTGTTTGATGCAGCAGGCACCATATTTATAACTATAGGGTGCATTTCTGCTGCAGCCAAAACACATTCAAATAGGCACCTGCGTGTTGGATGCGTATTTGATGCGATTTACTTTTGCTTTTGAATGCGTTTTTCGGATCCAACACACCATGTGAAAATACCCTTAGATTTTAACAGTTTTTTTTTTTTTTAAATCTCTTTATTAAGCAAAACATACAAAATAAAGTGGCATTATATCCAATATCACAAACAGAATCATTTGCTCTTAACATTTTGCTTAGGACAATGTATATGACACACTCTAGATTGCCATTTTTATAATTTTATATAAAAATAAAACAAAACCAAACACTTCAAATCTCGAATGTTATCATCTGTGTGCGCTTTTCATTCAGAGGGACAGTGATTTGTCTGCTTATTGCCTCTGCCTTATTAGGGCAGCTCGCATTAGCAGATTTTCCATGCCTCCAAGGTCTAGCAATACCATGAAACATCATGTGGACATAACCTTAAAAAATTTGTCATGGTGATAAAGCAAAAATAAAAATTCACACACTTTGTATTTTAGGGTAAAGTTCGAGCTTGAATAATGCATAAAACAATAACCCATAACCAGTCTGTTCTCCGAGCCCACATCCCCATCAGTCTATGTTCAATACAGCGGCCCAATGTGGTCCCTTTCATCCAGGGCCTATCTCACATCTTAATTTCTCCTTCTGAGTCTCCAGCATCAAAGCAGTGGACTGACCGTCTCTGCTCCCCACGGGTATTTCCCCAGACATTTTTTTACCCCTAGATGTAGATGCTATTAAGGACTCCTCCTAGATTGGCGGGTCACCCAATATCACTTGTTCCTAGAACCATGTAGATAAACTAAAGCAATCCTTAATGGCACCTTGTATCCTTGGCGGGAGTGATGGAATAAAGCTACCCAAGACCTCAAAACACTTCTGAGTATATCTCTCTTTTTTGCCTGAAGCCGCAACCCACTCCATTTTCATTATAAATGACAACAATCCAAAAAAAATGGTTTTATTGCTGGCCGAAACCAAAATTTTAAGTTTTACTCAACGGTGCACATGGGGTCATCCGAGTAGCTATGTGACCAAATATAGCCCACAGAGGATTATTTGGGACCTAATTAGTGGGTAGTCCGGGAAAAATGTCCCCCCTTTCCCTAGAATCCTGGCCACCGAGCAGCTCCACAAACAATGGAAGATATCTGCCTCTGGAGCTCCACATTGGAAGCACCAGTCGTTCTCAAAGATGCCCATTATATAGCCCCTGGCTGGGGGATAAAAAGCCTGTGGTTAGCGAAGGACTTTTTCCCTTACCTACTTTGGAAGAATTTACGTTATTACCATTGCTTTGATTAAAGTGGAAACCTCCAGGCTGGGATCATCCCCAACCCACTTCGTGAGCGCCATGTTGGTTGATGTAAATTCAAGTGGTGCATGTAAAAATGTATAATAGTGAGTGGTCAGAACCTTCTCCAAGGTGCTTTTAATAAAAAATGTGCGTATTGTTGGGTCCCACTCTCTCAACGCAAACTGGGGGATAAACGTTGAGATATAGCTGTGCGTGCACAAACATGGCAAGAAGGAAATCCCAGCCCTTGGGTATCTAGTCCTGAGCTCCTCCAGTATTAGAATTCTATGTGTTTTCATATTAAGCAGGTTGTAGACCGATGAAATTCCTCCCCTCCTCCAGACACAGAAATCCTTATGTGGTATCCCCTTTTGGAAATCTGGATTACCTATGAAAGTGTAAATTGGTCCCTGGGGTTTAATTTAAATTCCCCTCATCTTTTGCCACCTCTCCTTTTGTTGTTTTTAAAAAGGGGATTTGCCTGAGCAAATTCGGGGTTTAGATTAAAGGGAAAATGTAGAAAATCTGCAAGCGAGGTTGTCCTCCGAAAAAATTGGTCAGTTGTGGTGTCTGTATATACCAATTAATTTTGTAGCCACCCTCGCCCCACGAGCAGGCAGCCAAATTTTGCACAATTTTTGGGGAAGTTAATGCCTCCATTGTCTTTGGGTTGCTGAAAAATGATTAGCGGAATCCAGGGCCTTTTACCGCACCAAATAAAGTGGCGAAATAGCGTGTTCATACGAGTCTCATCCTTCTGTTTAATGTAGACTGGAAGTGAGTGCATGAGATACAATGATTTGGGAAATTTCACCAATTTAATAAGATGCCCCCAACCCACATAAGATAGAGGGAGCTGCCTCCATGTATATAATCTCTCTTCTAACGAGGCCATGTAATGTGTGATATTATCCATGTATAGGTTAGATGGAGATCTTGAGATCGACCCCCCCAGATAAGTCATCTTATTAATACACGAATTAAAAGAGTAAAGCGGCGCCCAATTAAGCTTTGCTGGTCCCGTCAGCAACATAAAATTGGTTTTATCTACACGAATGTGGTAGCGAGATCCCACCACCTGCAACGTCTGCAACCCCGTCTGCAGAGTATGTCTTGGGTTTTTTAGAACCAGTAACACATCATCCGCAAAGGCGGATACTTCTGCGACAGGGGAATTCTCTGAGTTCCTGCCCTCCTTGTGGCTAGGTTTAAGGTGGTACAACAGAGGATCAAGTGCAAGATCAAAGAGCAATGGGGATAGTGGGCAGCCTTGTACGGTGCCTCGAAAAATGTCTATGGGGGGGCGTCAGCTTCCTTTGTCAGGGAAAAATTGGGGAAATCCCCTTGTAGTAGGAAAAAAAAATTTCTAAATTTGGGGCCAAAATTTCTATTCTGCGACGTGGCGGACAGGAAGGGCCATGATATAGTGTCAAATACCTTTTCGTCTTCCAAACTCAAGAGCATTAAGATATCATAGTTACATTTGTTTTAAAAGTTGTAAGGCCGAAAAAGGGGCCTGTCCCTCCATTCGCCTATGTTTTTCAAGTGTTGATCCACAGGGAAAGGGAAAAAAACCCCAATGGGCAGGAGCCAAATGTCCTCATTTTAGGGAAAAAATTTCCTTCCCCCATCCAATTGGCAAACGGAAAAATTTCCGGTCAACGACCCTACTCCGAAACCAGTCACTTTAAAAATTGTAATATTATTACGCTCCCGAAATGCATCCAAACCTTTTTGAAAATCTGTTGAATTGAAATTTTACCATGAAAGTTCCCCTGGCAGAGAGTTCCCCAGTCTCACTGCTTAAAAATAAGGAATCACTTTTATGTTTATGTAAAACTTTCGTTTTTCAAGCATACAGGACCCCTTGTTTTGATACAGTCCTGGGTAAAAAATTCTGAGAGAATCTCTATATTGACCTTTAAAATATTTAAAATATTTATTTTTCCCCTGAATCCATCTTTTCTGTAAAAAATAAAAAAAAAACCCTAATTTGCTAATCTTTTTGGGGGATTGCAGTCACCCATCCCTTTTTTTTTTTTTGCCCCCTTTTAATGTTCAAGCTCCACAAGGCTTTCTGTGCACTGGTGCCTAAAACTGTAAACCCCAAATTCCTGTGTGGGGCTAACCATGATTGTATAATGGGGGAATAATGTTTCATCATGTGCTTCTATGCCCCTTTTAATAAACCTCAAATCCTATTGCCTTGGGGACTGCTGCTGACACTGGCTGCTACAAATTTAAATTTACTGTCCGCCAGGGTTCCCAATCCTTCCCATGTCACTTTTACCCAGCGTTTTTCCCCTTTTTAAAGTAAACATGTCATGGATTTTTCCTCCCCCTGTGCATAAAATTGCATTATCGTGTCAAACTGAAAAAGCCCTTTCTTGCCCCGGCCTCCAACCTAAACCCGATCCCCTTTAATAACACATTATCCTTATTGTGTTATTACTTTTCAGAGCTTAGTATCCTCTGCAAAAATCGATATTCTACTGTGCAATCCCTGCGTAAGATCATTGATGAAAATATTAAAGAGGTAGGGCCCAATACTGACCCCTTGTGGTAACCCCACAGTAAAAGGGCCACTGAGTTGTACCTTTAATTCCCACCCTTGTTTTCTACATGAGCAGTTGCTTACCCACTTGCACACTTTTTCCCCAGCCCCAAGCATTTCTTTTACTTACCAACCTTTTTGGGCACAAATCAAAAGCTTTAGAGAACTTAGATATAGACATCCAATGCCTCAGCGCACCCCAGTCTGAACAAACCCTCTAGAAGTTATGAGTTATTTTTAAAAGACCGATCCTTAAAAACCCCGCTGGAAGGCGTTATACATTTTTTTTCAGTGAGATATTTTTCAGGATAGACTTTAGAAACCTAAAAAAATTTTACCCCAACAGGGTTAAATTATGGGCCTATAGTTTCCAGGACCCCTTTTGACCCTTTTTGAATATTGACACCACATTTGTATGTGGCAACCCTTTTTGGGGACATACCCCGTTATTAGACAGTCCATAAATATTAAGAATAGGGGCCTATCTATGACATTAATTAACTCCCTTAGGACACGTGGGTGTATGCCATCAGAACCTGGGGATTTGTCTATTTTAATCTTCTTAAGACTTCCTGGGTTAGACAAGAAAGGGAAGATCTCTCCTTAGGGAGAGCGCCTATATAGGCGTGTGGAGATTCGAAAGTGCCTTTTTGCACTCCACGAAGCATCTGTATATCACAAGGCATTATGGGAAAGGAGCTGAGAAGCTCTAGTGCCTCTGTTGGATTGTAACAAAATCCTAAATTTTTGCTTTTGGGACCCACTAGAACCTTTTTTAAAGCAAGAGGGATATCTAGCCAAGCCAGCATCACTCCATCTGTATCAGCCATTTCGGGGTTTTTCCCCTTCGTCAGTACAGGAGCGGGAGCGATGCTGACTTGGCTGTTTTTGGGGAGGCAATGAGTAGCTCAGAAAGGGAAGATCTCTCCTTTTTTAAGAGCGCCTATATAGGCGTGTGGAGATTTGAAATTGCCTTTTTGCACGCCACGATGCATCTGCATATCAAAAGGCATTATGGGAAAGGAGCTCAGAAGCTCTAGCGCCCTCTGTTGGATGTAACAAATCCTCAATTTGCTTTTGACCCACTGGATCTTTAGAAAGCAAGAAGGGATATCTAGCCAAGCCAGCATCACTCATCTGTATACAGCCTTTTCAGGTTTTTGCCCCCCCTCAGTACAGAGCAGAGCAATTCTGACTTGGCTGAGTGGGAGGCAATGAGTAGCTCAGAAAGGGAAGATCTCTCCTTAGGGAGAGCGCCTATAAGATGTATGCCTTGTGATATGCAGATGCTTCGTGGAGTGCAAAAAGGCAATTTCGAATCTCCACACGCCTATATAGGCGCTCTCCCTAAGGAGGGAACTTCCCTTTCTGAGCTACTCATTGCCTCCCACTCAGCCAAGTCAGCATCGCTCTGCTCTGTACTGACGAGGGGCAAAACCCCGAAATGGCTGTATACAGATGAATGATGCTGGATTGGCTAGATATCCCTTCTTGCTTTCCAAAGATCGAGTGGGTCAAAAGCAAATTGAGGATTTGTTACATCCAACAGTAGAGGGCGATGAGAAAAAAGCAAACGTATTAAACACTTTTTTCTCCATTGTATTTACCAAGGAGGATGACCTTCCTGTTGAACAGAGAGATGTGGTAAACTCCAACTTAAAAGTTTCTTGTTAACCCAGGAAGAAGTGCAGCTCCGTCTTAGGAAGATTAAAATAGACCAAATCCCCAGGCCCAGATGGCTTTACACCCACGTGTCCTAAGAGAGTTAAGTGATGTCATAGATAGGCCCCCTATTCTTAATATTCATGGACTGTCTAATAACGGGGTAGTCCCAAAGGATTGGCGCATAGCAATTTTGGTGCCAATATTCAAAAAGGGGTCAAAAAGTGATCCAGGAAACTATGGGCCCAGTAAGCTTAACCTCTGTTGTAGGTAAAATGTTTGAAGGTTTTCTCAGAGATGCTATCTGGAGTATCTCACTGAAAATAAATGTATAACGCCGTTCCCAGCATGGGTTCATGAAGGATCGGCCCTGTCAGACTAATCTCATCAGCTTCTATGAGGAAGTCAGTGCTAGACTGGATCGGGGGTGGGGCATGGATGTCATATATCAAAGATTTTCGAAAGCATTTGACGGTGCCACATAAAAGGTTGGTAAATAAAATGAGAATGCTTGGACTGGGGGAAATGGGGTGCAAGTGGGTAAGCAATGGCTCACTGATAGAAAACAAAGGGTAGAAATTAACGGTACATACTCAGACTGGATCGCTGTTACTAGTGGGGTACCACAAGGGTCAGTATTGGGCCCTATCCTCTTTAACATTTAAATTTAAAGATCTTACACAGGGAATACACAGTGAATATCGATCTTTGCAAGACGATACTAAGCCCCTGTAAAGTAATCAAACACAATAGAGGATGATATTTTATTCAAAGGGATCTGGATAAGTTGGAGGCCCGGGCAGGGAAATGGCAGATGAGGTTTAACACAGATAAATTTCAAGGTTATGCACATGGGGAAGAGAAATCCATTACATGATTACATGTTAAATGGAAAAACACTGGGTAAAAATGACATGGAGAAGGACTTGGGAATCCTGGTGGACAGTAAAATTAATTTTAGCAGACAGTGTCAGGCACCAGAAGCCAAAGCAAATAGGATCATTGGGTGCATTAAAAGGGGCATAGATGTACATGATGAGAACATTTTCTCCATTATACAAGTCACTGGTTAGACCACACTGGAATATTGTGTACGTTTTGGGCACCAGTGCACAGGAAAGACAATTTTAGAGCTTGAACAGGTACAAAGGCGGGCAACAAAATAATAAAAGGACTGGGTGGACTACAGTACACAGAAAGATTGGCAAGATTAGGGTTATTTGTTTAGAGAAAAGAAGGCTTCGGGGGGACATAATAAATATGTTTAAATTTCATCAAAGGTCAATATAGAGATCTCTCCCCGATTTATTTATACCCAGGGGTGTATCTAGAACAAGGGGGCATCCTTTACGTCTTGAGGGAACGAAAGTTTCTACATAACATAGAAGGGATTCTTTACTGTAAGAGCAGTGAGACTATGGAATTCCCCTGCCAGAGGGACTGGTCATGGTGAATTCAATAACCGAGTTTCAAAAAGGGTTTGGATGCATTTCTGGAGCGTTTAATAATATAACAAGTTATAGTGTCTAGGATTGAGGAGAGGGGTCATTGATCCAGGGATTTTTCTGATTGCCAGATTGGAGTCGGAAAGGAATTTTTCCCTAAAATGAGGACAATTGGCTTCTCCCTCATGGGTTTTTTTTTGCCTTCCTCTGGATCAACAAACTTAGCACAACAGGCTGAACCTAGATGGACGACTTGTCTTTTTTTAGCCTTACAAACTATGAAACTATGAAACTATGAAACAGAGGGCGCTAAAGCTTCTCAGCTCCTTTCCCATAATGCCTTGTGATATGGGTTAGACGAGAAACATTTAAGTTGGAGTTTACTTCATCCCTCTGCTCATCAACAGGAAGGTCATCCTCCTTGCTAAATACAGTGGAGAAAAATAGTTTAATAGGTTTGCTTTTTTTCTAATTTTCTCAGTCTCTCCCTCAAAACTTTTCAAAGGGCCAACATTTTCTGTTTTAATCTTTTTACTATTTATATAATTAAATGTATTTTGGGGTGTGTTTTACTTTCTATGGCAATATGTCTTTGTCTCCCGTTTTGCTGCCTTTATCATTATTTTACAGATTTTATTTTTTTCCTTATAGCTTTTTAGTGCCTCTTCACTGCCCTCCTGCTTTAGTAGTTGAAAAGCTTTCTTTTTGTTATTTATTGCCTCTTTTACATCTCTGTTGATCCACATTGGATTTTTCCTGTTTCTAATTATTTTATTACCAAAAGGAATGTACCTCTCACAGTGGGCGCCTAAGATGTTTTTACAAGAAATCCCATGTATTATTTGTTCTGCCATATTTAAACACATTGTCCCAGTCAATACGGTTTAGGGCCTCCCTAAGCAGAATAAAATTAGCCTTCCTAAAATTCAGTGTTTTTGTGACTCCTTGACCTAAAACTCTATTGAAGGATAAATGGAAATGTATTATATTATGGTCACTACTTCCTAGGTGCCCCCCAACCTGACCCTTTGTTACTCTGTCAGGTCTATTAGTGAATATTAAGTCTAGAAGGGGCCCTTTCTCTTGTCGGATCTGCACTATTTGGGAAAGGGGAATTATCTTTAGTTATTTACAAAAACCTGTTTCCTTTATGAGAGCTACAGGTTTAAAGTTCCCCCAAATTTTTTTTTCTGGGTAGTTAAAGTCGCCCTTAATAGCAACCTCATTCTGATTAGCCGCCTAATCTATTTGCCTGAGGAGTACATCTTCCATGGGTTCTGTTATATTTGAGGTCTATAGCAGACCCCTATTAAAATTATATTTTTGTTCTTACTTCCATGTATATTTACCCATAATTATTACACATGTTCATTACCTGTATCTATATCTTCCCGCAGTGTTGGCTTCAGACAGGATTTTACATAGAGACATACACCTCCTTCTAAATAGACTGTACCCTGTAAGTTAACCGCCCAGTCGTAGCTCTCGTCCAACCATGTCTCAGTTATCCCCACTGTCATATTTTTCTTCAGCAATTAATAATTCTAGTTCATTTATTTTGTTGGTCAGACTCCTGACATTGGTCAGCATGCAATTAAGAGATTTTTCAGTTTTTATTTCTTTCTCGCTGTTTTTTTTTAACTATTGCTACACCCCCTCCCTTCACTCCACCCCCTGTTTTATTCCTAATTCCCAGCTCTCTGTCATCACTATCTTGCACACTATCTTTGTAGTTGCCCCACCCAGTCCCTAGTTTAAATATTCCTTCAACTTCCTGGCCATTTTGTCCCCCAATACAGCTGAACCCTCCACATTTAGGTACAGCATGTCCATACCATAGAGTCTGTAGCCAAGACAGAAGTCAGCCCAGTTCTCCAAAACTCCAGATCCCTCTTTCCTACACCAATTTTTGAGCCACTTATTCACCTCTCTAATTCCCGCTGCCTCCTGGTGTGGCCCGGGGAACGGGTGTATTTTGAAAATATTACCCTCGAGGTCCTTGCCTTGGTTTTTTTCCTAATTTCCCCCGAAACGTTTTTTTAAAGGGCATCCCCCTGCCCCTAACTTTTTTATTTATGCCAATTTTGCACCATGACGTGGTTTTTTACCCGCACCACCCAGCAATCTGTGAACCCCCAAACCCAAAATGTCAAACCGGGCCTCAGGTAAACATATGTTTGACATCCCCCGGGCTTTGTGAGATTTCCCTGCTGTTTCCCAATAATGGATTCCCCAACAACTACCCTGTCTAGCGCTCGCACTCCTATTCCCCCTCTTCGGGGGCAGCGGGGTGTTGTCTTGCCAGCAATGCTATGTTGTTCAAGGTGGCATAATTGTTAAAAATCAATTATGATAACATCAATACTTCCACTCTAAAAATCCCCAAATTAAAGTCCCCCAATACAAGCCCTCAATACAAATCCCACACTTATCAACAACACATTAGAAGACAACCATGCAGGCCGCTCACTCGCTTTTAATACTTAGCTTTTAAAACTTTTTCCCAATGCTGTTTGGCAGTACTATTGCAAACCTCTCCTTCAGGAAAACAAAAGGCCTAGACATCCCCACGTTGGTGCAATTTAAACTCTGCTGATCAGGTAACCACACCCCTAACTAGTCACCTGATTCAGCAAACACAGCAAGTATGTATGCTTTCAACTATAGATCTGTAATACACAAACTGCTCTTTAGTACTATAAATGTAATCTATACACAAAATAAGTAAAGCTACAATATATAACTATATGTCTGCTATAGATTTTAAATGTACTACAATAATAAATAAACAGGTATTACTAAACACAGGTATTTGCTGAAGGAGTAACAAAGGCTTCTCCCCCTCAATATTAAGTCCCACACTTATGCCAACGACACACTTTTTTTTTAAACCAAAATTAAGTTTATTCAAGAAATATGCAGGAAATACATAATCAGTACAAAGAAATAGCATATATATAAAAAACAGATACAGGTATATAAATTCGTCATTCAATTATGGCATTCAGTTAAAGTTGCATCAGGGAATTGGTATAAACAACTTTGCCGAACATAGGATACTGACAACTTTCCTAGCATGCAAATGTATCAGGATAGCGTGAGAAACTTGACTGAACTAATAACCAGCCTTAACAGTTAAAACCTCATTCTACTCTAAGAACTGCCAACGACACACTTAGGGTATGTTCACACGGCTTAATTGCGGGGTGTACATTACGCCCCGTAATTATGCCAGGTGTTCGGGAGTCGCGCTGATCGGTGCATACTCCTGCCCGCTGGCTCCATAGACATGCATTACGTATGTCACACATGTAACTTATCTCCCCGCTCTTAGAATATGATCGTATTGAACGAGCAGGGAGAGGAGGCGTAATCCATAGTTCTCTATGAGAACTGTGGATTAACATAATTATGTGGCACATTTCACTTGTATTATTGCAGTATGCAATATTGAAGTACGAAATACGCGGCGAAACGTGCCCCAAAATAAGCCGTGTGAACATAGCCTTAGACAGATGACACACTCGCAGGCTCACTCGCTCTATTACTTAGCTTTTAAACCTTTTTCCCAATGCTGTTTTGAAGACGGTTCTGTGGCTTTGACAGTCGCCCCCACTGCTGCCCGAATATTTTTAACAGCTTGACGACATTTTACAAATCCGCTCTGGGCGGGATGTGCTATTGTTGGGAGAAAAGTTTTGATTCGGGATGTTAAGATTTTAGCTAAAAGTTTATAATCATGATTTAATAAGGCTATGGGGCGATAATTTTTGACCAACGATTGCCTGGTTTTGGAAGCAATATTGTACATGACTCCGAGAATAATGCCATTGCTACTTGATCTTGATAGATTGTGTTATACAAATTAGTCAGTGTTCGTGTCACCTGTGTTGATAGAAGATTGTAAAAATCTCTCACTTCCTCCTTTTTA
>JAODAL010018789.1:0-73786 GCA_025379985.1 Phyllomedusa bahiana
CTAATCCCCTGAGATACAAAATTCTTAATTTGTAACCATGGATCATTAGATCCCTCCATCATAGTTACAAGCTTATTCGTGTCCTTTACTTTAGCAATCTTTTTCAAGAAGCACTCCATATTGAATTTTTTGTTTAATTGTGTTCTTATTGAAACATAGTAGTATAACCATGCAAATATTTCAAATATGCATATAGGATTATTATAACATTGGATACAAAAATGTTTTCCATACATTGTATATCAATAGTAAGAAGTTAAAACATTTAACTGAGAACATCAACGTTATGCGTCTATTAACAAATGCACAAGAAAGACGTGAAAGAACATCCGTTTTTTTAAGCATTAACACAAGACACGACACATGAGGGAAGGGGGAAAGTCGATTACTCTATCATAGCCTCTCATCTAGTCATCTTTTGCTAGCTTAGTTTAATAGAACACTCTAGTTGCTCTCATTAACCCTCCAAGGTAATATAATGATCCCACCGCTGCCATATGGCCTCAAACTTCTCCAGGGAATTATTCAAGAGTGCTGTCAGATGCTCCATTGTTCTTATGTGTCCAACCCTGACCCTCAGCTCTTCTAACGTTGCAGGATTAATGCTCTTCCAGTGGCTCGAGATTAACCATCTTGCTGCTGTTAATAGATAAATGATTAGCTTCATGGTGTATTTACTGCTGTGTATAGGTAAGACATTGAACCAGGGGCGCTGCTAGGGTCCCAATACATCCGGGGCCCGGGCCCTTTGGCTATGTTCACACGGCTTATTGCGGTGAGTATGGTACACACCACAATACGATGTGTGTTTTGGAACCACACGCTGCTCCCCCTGTGCATACAATACGACATGTAATCCTTAGCTCTCTAGTAGAGCTATGAATTACCGTAATTGCGGTGCGAATGTCTGGCGTATTGAAGCGCAAAAAACGCGGAGAAATGCGCCCCGCAATTTACGCATTATGAACATATATTCATTCATACACACACACACACTCAGACACACACACTCACACACACACACACTCAGACACACTCACACACACACACACACTCAGACACACACACACACTCAGACACACACACACAGACACACACACACACACACACACACACACACACACACACACACACACAGACACACACACACACAGACACACACACACACACACTCACTCAGACACACACACACACTCACTCAGACACACACACACTCAGACACACACACACACACTCAGACACACACACACTCAGACACACACACACTCAGACACACACACTCAGACACACACACACTCAGACACACACACACTCAGACACACACACACTCAGACACACACACACTCAGACACACACACACACACACTCAGACACAAATACACACACAGACACACATACTCAGACACACACACTCACACAGTACAGTTTACATTCATGAAGATGTTATTTCACTCCTATTACACTCCGTAGTCCTGGTCTCTGCAGGAAGGCTCTCACGCACTGGAGGACCTAAGGGATGTGTTTCCTGTGGGTAGCTGCTGAAGCAATGAGGACAGGGCAGCAAAAAACGTAAAATAAGGCTGTGCCCACACATCGAAAATAATTTTGAAAATCGTAAGCTAGGTGCACACTGTAAGGCATAGCTACAATCTAACACAAATATCAGTGGCACCATAAAGACAAAGTAAAACCTCTAAGGTATATGGAATATTGGAAAATGCATTACTGCTAAGGAATATTGAAAAAACTGGGAATCTTAGTTTACAGTATGTTGATCTAAGATTGTATTAAGACTCTCCTCCCAAAACGTCAAGGGGTTCCACAGGAGGTGAGTCCCTACACTGAACATGTTACTCACTAGGAGTAATTCAGAATGCAACTTCTCAGGGAGTGGTAGGAAACTTGCCAATTGGATTATCCTGTCATTGTTTAAAGAGGCTGCTGAGTGCAGCAAGCCAATGAGATTGCCATTTTCTCTAAATAGGACATACAAAAACGTAATAAGGGCTGTGCACATCTAATAATATTTTTGAAAATCGTAAGATAGGTGCACTCTGAAATGCAATAGCTTACCATCTAACACAAATATCAGTGAGCACACTAAAGACTAAGTAAAACCTCAAAGGTATATATGAATATTGGAATTTGCATTATGCTAAGGAAAATATGTAATAAACCTGGGACTCTTAGTTTTTACAGTTATTTGATCAAAGAATTGTATTAAGCTCTCTTCCCAAATCGTCAAGGGTCCCAGGCAGGCGAGTACCTACACTGGTACATGTTAAACCTCGACTATGAGTCATATTCAGACTGCAACTTCTAAGGGAGTGGTAGGAACTTGCAATTGGATTATCCTGACATGGTTTAAAAGAGGCAGCTGAGTGAAGCACAGCCTAGAGATTGCCATTTCTCAACATTGTCTACATAACGTAATAAGGTGTGCTCATCTAATATATATTTTGAAAACGTATGCCTAGGTGCACACTGAAAGGCAATTGCATACATCTAAACACAATAATATCAGTGGCACACACAAGACTAAGTAAATCCTCATGGTATATTTGGAATATTGGAAATGCATTACTCGCCTAAGGATAAATATGAATATCTGGGACTCTTAGGTTTACTGTATTTGATCAAATGATTGTATTAAGCATCACTCCCCACATACCGTCAAGGGGTTCCAGGAAGGTGAGTCTCCTACACTGAACTTGTTCATCAATAGGAGTAATTCAGACTGCAACTTCTCAGGGAGTGGTAGGAACTTGCAATTGAGTATCCTCACGGGTTAAAAGAGGCAGCTGAGTGCAGCAAGCCCAATGAGATTGCCCTTTTCTGCAAATAGACTACAAAACGTTATAAGGTGATGCACATCTAAAATATATTTGAAAAAAGTATGCATAGGTGCACACTGAAAGGCAATTGATACAATCTAACACATAATCAGTGGCCACACTAAAGACTAAGTAATAACCTCATGGTATATAGGAATATTGGAAATGCATTAATGCTAAGGAAAATTTGAAAAACCGGGACTCTTAGTTTTCAGTATATGATCAAGATTGTTATTAAGCTCACCTCCACAAAACGTCATGGGGTTCCCAGAGCAGGTGGTCTATCACTGAAACATGTTACCTCACTTGGAGTCAATTCGACTGCAACTTCTCTGGATCTGGTAGGCAACTTGCTAATTGGATTATATGCACTGGTTTAAAAGAGGAGCCTGATGTGCTGCAAGCCAATGAGATTGCCATTTCTCATTAGACTGAGAAATGGCAATCTTCATTGGCTTGCTGCACTCAGCTGCCTCTTTTATAAGCTGCAGGTTATCCACATTTGCAAGTTCCTATCCACTCCCTGAGTAGTTGCTGTCTGAATTGACTCCTTGTGTGGTCATCATGTCAGTGTAGGGACTCACCTGCTTCTGGGGAACCCCTTGATGTTTTGGGAGGTGTGCTTAATTTTACATCTTTGTTCAAACATACTGTAAACGAAGAGTCCAGGTTTTTCAATTTTCCTTGGCTGTAATGCATTTCCAATTTCCTATTACCTTGAGGTTTTACTTTGTCTTTAGTGTGCCAAATTGATATTTCTGTGTTTGATGTATGCTATGGCCTTTCAGTTGCACTATGCTTAACGTTTTCTAAAATTTTTTTTGAGAATTTGCACAGCGTTTTAAGGTTTTTGTGTCTATTTGAGAAATGCAATCTCATTGGCTTGCTGCACTAAGCTGCCTCTTTTAAACAGTTTGCAAGATAATCCAATTGCAAGTTCATACCACGCCCTGAGAAGTTGGCAGTCTGGAATTGATCCTGTGTTCGGTAAACATGTTCAGTGTTAGGGACCTCACCTCGCCTCTGGGAAACCCTTGAGTTATTGGGAGGTGAAGCTTAATACCAATCTTTGATCTAATACTGTAAACTAAGGTCAGGTTTTCATATTTTACTTAGCAGTTAATTGCGATTTCCAATATTCCTACTACCTGGAGGTTTTTTTAGTTTTAGTGTGCCACTGATATTTAGTGTTAGACTGTATGCTATTTGCCTTTCAGTGTGACCTTGCTACGTTTTTCAAACATTTTTTGATGTGACAGCCTTATTACGTTTTGTATAGTTATTTGAGAAATGGCATTCTCATTGGCTTGCTGCACTCAGCTGCACTCTCTTTTAAACCAGTGCAGGATAATCCTATTGCACAGTTCCTACCACTCCCGAGTAGTTGCTGTCTGAATGTGACTCCTTGTGGAGGATCACCATGTTCTGGGTAGGGTTCACCGTGCTTGGGAACCCCTTGACGTTTTGAGGTGAGGTGTGCTTTAATTACAATCTTTTGATCAAATACTGTATAACTAAGAGTCCCAGGTTTTTCATATTTTTTCCTTAGCAGAGAATGCATTTCCAATATTCCTATATACCTTGAGGTTTACTTAGTCTTTGTGTGGCCATGATATTTGTGTTAGATGTATGCTATTGCCTTTCTGTGTGCAACCTTGCTTACGTTTTTTCATACATATTTTAGATTGTGCTCCCAGCCTTATTTCGTTTTTAGCTCTATTTGTGAAATGGCAATCTCATTTGGCTTACTGCACTCAGCTGCTCCTTTTAAACCAGATGCAGGATAATCCAATTGCACAGTTCCTAACCATCCATGAGATGGTGCAGTCCTGAAGTGATCCTAGTAGGTTAACATGTTCTTTGTAGGGGGACTCACCTGCTCTGGGAACCCCTAGACTGTTTATGGGAGGAGGCTTAATTCAATCTTTGATCAAAATACTGTAAACTATAGAGTACCAGGTTTTTCATATTTTCCTTAGCAGTAATGCATTTCCAATATTACCTATATACCTTGAGGTTTTTACTTAGTCTTTAGGGTGCACTGATATTTGTGTTAGATGTATGCTATTGCTTTCAGTGTGCACCTAGGCTACGTTTTTCAAATTTGATTTTTTGTGATGTGACACACAGCTTATTTACATTTTGTAGTTAATTTTGGAAATGGCAATCTTCTATTGGCTTGCTGCTCTCAGCTGCTCTTTTTAAAACCAGTGCAGGATAATCCTATTGCAAGTTCTACCACTCTCTGAGATGTCTGCAGTATGAATTGAATCTAGTGAGGTAACTTGTTCTGTGTTAAAGGGGGGGGGGGGGTGGGGGGGGGACTCACCTATGCTCTGGGAACTCCTTGACGTTCTTGGGTGGTGAGCTTATTACAATCTTTGATCATAATAGGTTATACTAAGAGTCCCAGGTTTTTATATCTTCCTTAGCAGTAATGCATTTCCAAAATATTCCTACATACCTTGAGGTTTTACTTAGTCTTTTCGCTGTGCCACGGGATTTTTGTGTTAGATGGTATGCTATTGCCTTTTCAGTGTGCACTTGCTTTCGTTTTTCTAAATCATATTTTAGATGTGCACAGCCTTATTACGTTTTTGTAGTCTATTTGAGAAATGGAATTCTCATTGCTTCGCTGAACTCTGCTGGCCTCTTTTAAACCAGTGCAGAGATATCCCAATTGCAACGTTCCTACCACTCCCTGAGAAGTTGAGTCCTGAATTCGACATCCTGTGAGGTAACGTGTTCAGTGTAGGGAATCACTGCTCTGGGAACCCTTGACGTTTTGGGAGGTGAGCTTAATACAATCTTTGATCATATTACTGTAAACTAAGAGTCCCAGGGTTTTTCATTTTTTCTTAGCAGTAATGCATTTTCCATATATTCCTATATTACCTTGAGGTTTTTACTTAGTCTTTAGTGTGACACTGATTTTTTGTGTTTGTTGTATGCTATTGCCTTCAGTTGTGCACCTATGCTTAACGTTTTTCAAATATATATTTTAGATGTGCATAGCCCTTATTTCGTTTTGTAGTCTATTTGGAAATGGCATTATATCATTGCTGCTGCACTCAGCTGCCTCTTTTAAACCCAGTGCAGGATAATCCAATTGCAAGTCTACCACTCCCTGTGATGTTGCTGTCTGAATTGACTCCTAGTGAGGTAACATGTTCAGTGTAGGGTGGACTCACTGCTCTGGGAAAACCCGTTTGACGTTTTGGGAGGTGAGCTTAATAACAATCTTGATCAAATCTGTTAACTAAGAGTCCCAGGTTTTTATATTTTCCTTAGCAGTTATGCTTTTCCAATTATTCATATATTACTTGTGGTTTTACTTAGTCTTTAGTGTGCCACTGATATTTGTGTTAGTGTATGCTATTGCCTGTTCAGTGTGATCCATGCTTTACGTTTTTCAAAATATATTTTGATGTGCAACAGCTTATTACGTTTTTAGTCTATTTGAGAATATGGCAATATATTGGCTTGCTGAACTCAGAGCCTCTTTTAACCAGTGCAGGTAATTTCCAATTCAACGTTCATTCCATCCCTGAGAAGTTGCTGTGATATTGACTCCTAGTGAGGATATCATGTTCAGTGTAGGGACTCACTGCTCTGGGAACCCCTTGACGTTTTGGGAGGTGAGCTTAATACAATCTTTGATCAAATACTGTAACTAAGAGTCACAGGTTTTTAATGTTTTCCTTAGCAGTAATGCATTTCCAATATTCCTTTTATACATGGAGGTTTTTACTTAGTCTTTAGTGTGCCACTGATATTTGTGTTAGATGTATGCTATTGCTTTCTCGTATATGCACCTATGCTTTCGTTTTTCAAATATATATTTTAGGATGTTGCTCAGCCTTATTACGTTTTGTAGTCTATTTGAGAAATGGCAAATCTCATAGGCTTGCTGCTCTCAGATGCCTCTTTTAATAAACCAGTGCAGGATAATCCAATTGCAAGTTCTACCACTCCCTGAGAAGTTGCAGTCTGAATTGACTCCTAGTGAGGGAACAGGTTCAGTGTAGGGGACTCACCCTGCTCTGGGAACCCCTTGACGTTTTGGAGGTGAGCTTAATACAATCTTTGAGCAAATACTGTAAACTAAGAGTCCCAGGTTTTTCATATTTTCCATTAGCAGTAATGCCATTTCCAACTATTCCTTCATTTAACCTTGAGGGGTTTACGAGTCTTTAGTGTGCCACTGATATTTGTGTTAGATGAGGACAGGGCAGGACAATGCAGCTGCAGGAGATCACAGCAGGGGGCGGAGCCTCTCACTGCCGGACACTGTGCTGTGCTCTGGATCTTCCTGACTCAGGCAGTGTAAGCAGCCGGCACCCCCTCCTCCCTCCTCAGCCCCGTCACCTCCTGCAGTCGCCTCCCTCCCTCCCTGCACCTAGCAACCATCCTGAGCTGTGTGTGCATCCAGAGCACGGACACACAGCTCAATAGAACGTCGGTGCTGCAGGCCCGCAGCCTGGAGCCGGCGGTCTGAGACTCGGGGTACAGGCAGCTTTGTTTGGGGCTTGTGCCCCGAATAAACCTGCCTAGCGACACCCCTGCGTTGAACAAGCAGAACAATGGATCTTTAGGCCCAAGCACCCCTGTTACCTCATAAATCAACCCCCGCACCCCTTTCCAAAAACCTCGATCTTCGGACATGTCCAAAATATATGATATATATGTCCTCGAGGAGCGTGACATCTCCAGCAGACATCTGGAATTGCCGGGTTCAGTTTGTGTAACAGTGTAGGAGTATGATACCAACAAGTCATAATTTTATAAATATTTTCCTTGTAAATGCTACATGTGGATGTTTTAGTCGCATTTTTCCATATAAGATTCCAGGTCTCTAGTGGAATGGGCTCCCCTATGTAATTTTCCCATGTGTCCATATAGCTATGGTGTATTGGTATCTGTGGGTCCGGATATAATAATATATTATAAATATCAGAAATGAGCCCTCTTGTCGAGACTGCCAGCCTACACAAAATTTCAAACCTCGAGGGAGTGGAAACTCTATCTGAGCGAAAAAGGTGCTGCATGAAATGTTTAATCTGCAAGTATCCATATTGACAGTTGTTTGGCAAATTATATCTGTCCTGCAGGGAACGAAATGGCAATAATTTGAGTGTTTTATGGTCAATTAAATCTGCTAATCGGAACAACTTATTGTCAAACCATGGTTTCATTAAGTTATTTCCCATTACACTGGGCATCAGTGAATTAAATAGAAAAGACACCATGGCCGACGCTGCCGAGCATAGCTTGAATTTATATCTACATTTTAGCCATATTTCCTTCGTAAGAGCCATTGGTCCCAACAGGACAGTATCCGTTTGCACTGGGGCCTCGGACCACAACAAAGAGTTGGGATGCACATTCTGAAGCCATAATTTTTCAATTTCCGCCCAGCGTGAAAAAGCGTGGAGGGATGACCATGCAGGGATTCGTCGCAGATGGGTGGCCCAATAGTATTTGACTTTATCGGGTACTGCTAGGCCCCCTTTGTGTTTACTCGCTTGTAAAACCGATTTGGCCACCCTATGGCGTTTATAGTTCCATATGAACTTCAAAAAAGTAGCTTGAAGGGCCCTAAGGTCACCAAGGGGAACGGCTACTGGGAGAGTTTCAAATAGGTATAGAATTTTTGGTAATAACGTCATTTTTATGGCCGCTATTCTTCCCATCAAAGACAGGGGCAACGACTTCCACTTCAGCAGCAAATTCTTCATCTCTAGATACAACCTCGGAAAATTTTGTCCATACAAGGAAGCGGAGGATTTTGTGATTGAAACCCCCAGATACTTCAGGGAGACCTCTTTCCATTTATATTGATAATTAGACTGAAGAAATAAAAGCTACCCACTGGGAGGGCCTCTGTCTTATTCTTATTTATTTTATAACCTGTTAGATGGAGAAATTCGTCTAGGAGAGCATGTAAGTTTGGCAGGGTAATATGAGGGTTCGTTATGGTAAGTAAGATGTCATCTGCGAAGAGTGACAATTTGAATTCTCGGTCCCGGACCATTACTCCTTGGATAGATGGATTTAAACGTATGGCAGCTGCAAGTGGTTCAACGCACATGGCAAATATTAATGGGGATAATGGACATCCCTGACGGGTACCATTAAAGATACTAATCAATGGTGAATTAGTATGCGGTAATCTAATTGTTGCAGTGGGTATAGAGTATAATTGGCTTAGAGCTCGATAGAAAGACCCAGATATACCAAAATGTCTTAGGACTGAAAACATATACGACCAATTTAACCGATCAAATGCTTTCTCTGCATCTAATCCCAGAATCAGCGCTGATTTTCCCTGTTTGTTGATAATATCTATAAGGTTGATGACCCGGCGAGTATTATCCCCCCCTTGGCGGTTGTATTCGAACCCTACTTGATCTTTATGTATAATGCGTGGTAGCCATACTGCCAATCTGTTGGCTAACAGTTTAGTGAAAATTTTTAGATCGGCGTTGAGCAAAGCAATGGGCCTGTAGTTCGACACCTCCAGGGGATCCTTTCCTGGTTTTGGTATGAGGGTGATGTAAGAGTGTAAGAATGAGGAAGGGACTGGAGTTCCCTGCAAGATCGCATTAAAAAGCTGTATAAGATATGGAGAGAGGTCGTTTTGAAAAGCTTGATAGTACAAGTATGTTAGCCCATCAAGCCCTGGTGATTTTCCATTGGGGAGTCGTTTGATTACCTCTAGAAGCTCTTCCTCGTTGATTTCAGTGTTTAAGGCATCTACTGCCTCTCTGGGTAATCTGGGTAAATTACAGGAGGATAGAAAATGATGCAATGTAGAATTTATCTTGCGTTGGTCTTTAGGAAGTGTATCTGGGAGAGCATATAAGTTAGAAAAATAGTCATAAAAAAGTCGTGCAATAGTGTTAGGATCATAGGTAACGTGGCCATCTGAGTCTTTCAGGGCTTGGGGGGTGCGTTGAGAAGTATCGTCTCTAAGTTGACAGGCCAGGAGGGAATGGGCTTTGTTGCTCTTTTCGTAGTATCTTTGCCTGGAATAGAGCAATAGTTTCTCAGTATGTCCTATAGCTAGGGCCTTAAGTTGGGATCTAATATCTATTATTTTTTTCAAATTTTTTTTGTGGGGGATCGTGAGAGAGTCTGTTCTAGAGATGTTAACTGAGATTGCAGGGCTTCTATTTGAGAGCGTTTATCTCTTTTGATCTTGGAACTGAGAGCAATACAATGGCCCCTAATTACAGCTTTGTGTGCCTCCCAGAGCGTCATGACCGAAGCAACCGTCCCCAATTTTATATCTTTTATGTTTTGACCCAGCTCTTCCCTAGTCTTGGGATTTTTTATAAGATCACAAAAAAAAATTACAGCATCCCTCCCAATATCCCAAAAACCTTTTGACCAGCGTTATGAAAACAATTTAAAGGGAAAAATGGTCCTAAAAAGTAACTTTTTTTAAAATTATTAAAATTTATCGTAGTCTATCTCAAAAAAAACTAAAAAAAAACGTGGGAGGCAAAAAACAACCCCATGTGTGGGCCGGGTGATAAAAAAAAACCCTGGCCCAAATAAACCAGTATACCCCTACAAACTGAGGAGATACGGAAAATCCCCCCGTAAGGCGTTCCTGTCCGCAGCCTTGCCCTAATTCAAAAACACCTTTTATTCTCAGTTCCCGTCCCAAAAACATGTTTTAATCACCCATTCTCAAAAACATATGATTGCCTATTTACAAAACAAAAAGGACACTACCTTAGTTTTCAGCTAAGCCCCTTGTGGGTTTGTCATGTAAATCGTAAAACCCCACCATATTTGTTTGAACTGTATTCATCTCCCCCTGTGGTTCACACACACCCAATTTGTCATGCCCTTACGGGGCGGGAGATGACTTACAGTTCGGAAACTAAATACCTGGTGGTTTTAGATTTCTGACAAACCACAAGGCGGCATTATGCTGATGAAACGTAAAGTGTGTCCTTTTTTGTTTGTAAATACGGCATGTCATAGGGTTTCTGCATGAGAACTACCATCGGGTTTTATTCCCCCTTTAATTTCGTGCCTTGCTTATTCGCCATTTATTTTTTTCCTATCCCACCCCACTTACATTTTTCCCGGGATGTCCCTGATGTGTCATGGATGATTGAAACATGTTGGGGGGGCCCCAGAGGAAAAACAGGGGTTTTTAAAAATTTTGGGCAAGGGCGGACGGGAACCCCCTAAGGGGGGGTTATCCTGTATCCGCTCGAGGTGGGGTTACTAGGTTTTAGGGCCGGTTTTGTATTCATCTGGTCCCCCATGGGGTTTGTTTTTGCCCCCCACATTTTTTTGTGAGTTTTTTTTTGATGATAAGATAATATTTAATTATTTAAAAAATTTTTTTTAAGGACCGTTTTTTTTTTTTAAATTTTTGTCTTTCGATTTTTTAAAAGACCCTCTTTTAAGCGCCGGGCATGTAGGGGTAGGACCATATTTTTTTATTGATAAAAGCCAGGGCGGGATCTGCCCCATTTGATAGGGCCTATTGAAAAACCACTGTCTTTCTTAGAGCTGGGATATTGCCGAAAAAATTGTCTATCCTGGAATGAGTACCATGAGGTGCAGAAAAGAAGGTGAAGGAGCCCCCCTGGTGGACAACCCTCAAAGTCAAAAAGTGGTATCCAGGTCGCCTTCGAAACTCCCTACAAATTGACCTGTGCCGGGCTGCGATTTTCCCCCAAACTTGGGTCTGTCCATAGTTCAGAAAAACTACATTGAAATCCCCCACCTAAATGACAAAAGCGGGGGAAAAGAGGGGAAATTTTACTGAAGACTTGTTTAGAAACTGAATCTGGGATGTTTAGGGGCGGAAACTTACTTTTAAAATTTAAAGGGAGTCCCTTAAATTTTACCTGTAGGATAACATTCGGGCCCCCGGTGTCTATGTATGAGTTTTCGTTATCAAGAAAGGACACAACCTAGATAGCAGGATTGTCACTCAAGCTTTCTTTCGTTCCTTTGAGGCCATATACACCGAGGGAAAGAGACCCTTAACAAACGCAAAGGTGGGCCCCTTTTTTCAAAATGCGTTCTTTAAGGGAATTTTCTTTTCAGGGCGAAGAGACCGGAGCTCCCGAAAACAAGAGGCACCTTTTGCATTTTAGTTCAGGTTTGACATTTAAACGAAAGTAAATTAGCCATCTAATATATTTTTGGTGATTAAGAGGGTGTTTACGTATAGAGTACACAGTACTTTGAAAATTTTAACCAACTTACCCGAACACAAAAGGTAGGGGGGGAAAAGGACCAAAAACTCACATCAATTTCAACAAAACATAAGTAAACTGAACGAGGAAACCCTAATCTTATACCCAATAAGTTCCTGGGTGGGTAATAGAAGTGTATAAAATTTTTTTGCGTGTCAGGACCGCGTAATTCTACCAGGGAAGCCACAGATACCAACTATATCCCGCAGGGAAAAAAAGGGTAAGCCATAACCATTGGAACCAAGGACCGGTACCCCCTTTACCCCATTTCCTCCCTTATCAAGTACTAAGAGTGTCAGGGCAATATAACAAAACAACTAAAACAGACAGAGAGGAGGAGATAGAGGAAGTAAGAAAAAAAAAAATAAGGAAAGGAATCAGCGATTGATAATTAACAAACAATGGGGGGTGTTTACAGCAAATAAATTTTTAATATTGAAAAAAACCCGGCAAATATATCGAGTAGCTCTGGCAGTGAAGTCAATCAGAGAGCTTCTTCGAGTAACTAATACTGGATCCGTCTTACCCCCCGGATTTTATGTCTTGGAGTGGGAATGACGTCAGTGAATTGGGTTTGTACGCAGGGATGATTTACGGGGGCTTCCCAAAAGGTGATGCCATACTGGTGAAAGGGGGGTCTGGAGGAGGTTCTTTTCCCGTTCCTAACTGGGTGGGGATTGCAGAGTTAGCAGAAAATTGTAGGTCTTTAGGGATCGCAGGGGGCCCATTTGCCCTCTTTAGAGGTAGAAGATAAAAGGGAAAAACCCCCCCCTTGTACTTAAATTTTTGTTTTTTTTGGGGTTCCCCCCAAGTAAGGGTTTTTTAAAACTCTTCGTTTGTGGTAAGTTATCCCAAAATAGTCTGGATACAGTTGTAGCCCCGGCCCCCTTTATGCTTTGATTTTGAGATTGGCCTTAGCCAAATGGTTCTTTAGGCCAAAGTCATTTTTATAACAAAACATCCAGGGATTTGGGGAATTTTTTTTTGGGGTTTTAAAACTCTTGAGCTCTTCCATTTTTTATGGGTGAGCGGGGGATTCCCCCAACAAAGATTAAAAATGGTCGTCGCTTGTTTGCAGATTTCCACTCCCCTTTGGGTTCGGTGAAAACCCCCACCCATTTATGGCGTCTCCTGATTACCCAAAACCTCCAAAAGGTTTTTAAGGTTCAGGGGGGGCTTGGGTTTTGAGAAATTAGTTGGGTGCATTTGGGCTATGTATTTTCTGGTCTCATCATATGTTTCTTCAAGGTCTTCCACTCGTGCAACCATAACTTTAAGATCATGGCGGACCATCGATATTTCAGACCTGCAGGCTTCTTTAATTTCTGCCACTAAGGCCTTTAGATCTTTTCTAGTCGGTAGATGGCTTACATAATCCTTCCAGTCTTGACAGGAGGAATGGCGCGGCATTGGCATATTATCATCCCCCATCAGCGACTCCGAAGATGACCGCCATTGAGCCTCTGGAGAAGGTTGATTGGACAGTGAATGGGGGTTAGAATCTCCATGTTCATCCGGCGGTTCTGCCCAGTGGCGAGTGGTGGCATGTGTGCCCGGGCCTTGCTTTTTGCTCCCTGGTGTCTTGGGTGCTTTAGGCATTGTTTTATTATGAGTGGAAATCGCTGTCCGTTTTATTAGGGTATTGGATCTACCTAGAATGGTAGAGGCTGAGTGAGCAGATCCATTTTCTGTGGACCAGGAGGTAAGTATGGATTGACTGCTCGTAGCAGGGTTCACAGGGAGAAATTCAGGCTGATTATAGCCTAAGCAGACAGCCATTTCAGGGGTACCAGACAGCTGTGTGTGTCCCTGTGAGCAGTCTTTTGCAGATAATGAATTGTAGGAGTGAAGGGCAATAGGAAAGGCAGTACACCCTAAAGTGTCCAGAGTTCGCCCTTGGGAAAGGTGTTTTACAGGTGTAGCAGTCGTTTGGAATAAGTCTCCCGAGTGAGGGAATACTAGGGGCTGCGTTGAATCAGTGAGTTTAATAAATTCAAGCCATGTCTGAGTCTGTTCAGCGTTATGAGCCTGTCCTCCTGCTGTAACGTCTTCTCTGCAGCGCAGGGTATAAGATGGCGGCGATTCCCGCGCTACGCCTCGTGTGGGTGATGGGCGTAATGGCGGCTCCCGAACCCCCACAGGGCACAGAAATTTCTGTAGTGTAGGTTGCTGTCTCTGATAGGGACCGCTCCGCACCCGGGATTTCCCTGTTTTCTTCCTAGCCTCAGCCAGGGTACTCACTGTCAGTCGTCAGCAGCTGCGTTATGTCTCCCCGACTCGTCAGCGAGACTCTCCGCCAAGGTCCCGAAGGCAGCGCGTCCTCGGTCCGGACCACTCTTTTAATATCATAAATAAATATGTATCTATACAAACATATACTGTATATATACAATCACCCTCTTACTGGGTTAGATTTGAAAGGTTAAGTGCAATAAAATGAGAAACACAAGTCAGTATATAAAAACATATATTGTATAGCCTGTGAGATTGATTTTATGGTTATATAAATGATATGGAGGTACACAGGAACAATAAGAAAGGATAAAACCACTGTTACATAAACACTACACAAGCATTTACCATTGACTGTTAAAAATCATACTAATAATATAACCAAAATACTTTGTTATATTACCATACTAGGCCTTCACCCACTAAGTTCATGTGCAGTACAGAGCCATGTGCCTTCTAAAGAGTCCCACCAAAATGTGGGCCCCTCCTCCAAGCAACAGCTTACCCAAAGTGTGCTGGTTTCTCTCCAGGGACCAAGAGACAAAGAGCTGCATGCTTCTGTCTTTTATACCCCAAGACCAAGACAATACCTGCCCCCATTACTCATAGGCCTCAGGACCTTTAGTGTTGTATCCCTCCATTCAACTGGCATCCTGGCAGAGGCAAATACCTATTGTATTACTTTAATTAACACATGAATGACATCAGGTACATTCCAAGACCAGTTTACTGACAAACTGTCCATGTGTTGACTCTTGCAAGAGCCTCCATCTTAGATTGTACAATTGAAATACCTTTATATACATTATACCAAAATATACCTTAAAGGGAATTTCGTTGTTCAAAATTCTGTATTTCTTACACAATCTCCTAACAAAACATTGTCCCCGCTAAACTTGGGTAGGTGGTTCAGTAGTGTGCCCACTGGAACTGTGAGTGAAGTGCCAGACGAGGTGGAAGTAACTCTGTCAGTCGCCATATCTGTATCCATTCTGCCGAACTACGGCAAATGTAAAATCGTGGTCGGCGAACAAATAGAGTCACTGTCTTTAACTTGTTTTGGAGGAGAGATGAACATGTTGGCCCGTCCCAGCAAGCAGGCTGAGCTGTAAAGCAGTCAAGAGTGGGTGGTCTGCATGTCTTCAGGGAGAGGAAGAGGGGGTTTAACTGAACAAAAGAAACACAGAAAAACAGAGCATAAATAATGCAAGTAAGGAACACTGACATCAAGAAAACTTAAATCATAAGTGCCAAGTCCCTTAAGATTTCATATAACTGTGGGTTTGTCCGTCTCAAGCAGGGGCATCTTAGAGGAACTGGGCCTCTGTGAAGGCTGGATGAGTAAAGAAGGTCCTGTGGATGTCCAATATCACCTTGAGTTTAGCTTGGTACAACAATTGAAAGTGAATTCCTCGGTTTCGCAAACATTTGTGCTACTTTCCAGCTTCTTCACACTTTGGTTTAAATTGGTGATTTGTGCAAGGGCCAAGTTGACCGAGGTTTGGAAAAGATATTTTTAGTCTTATGTAAGGATACCATCATTTTTGTCTAGCCCAATTTCATTATTTTATTTAAATCTTTCAGTTGAACCACAATTCATATGCAAAATATATATATTGTTTTTCTTTAGTTGATATTCATTACATTTTAATTTATTATTACTTTTGGCAGTTTTGAGTTATTCTAGTGACCAGTGTGGTTTTTTTTCATTCTTTAATGGAAGGATATCAACAATTTTGTCCATGTGTGTAAACATATGTCAATAATTTTAGGGGTAGCTGTTTATTAAATACAAAGGTTATTCAAATATTTTTAAGAACATTTGTATTCTATTAAATATTAAAATCTTTATATCTGTGTTTTATATCCTTATGGGCAGAATAATATTTGTTTAGTTGTTATTGTAATTTGTGAAGTGTATGATGAAATAAAAATTAAAATGTTATACAGTGAGAATAAGCAAATATTTTTTTTTTTAAATTGAAGGAAATGTATGGAGATAATATGGTTTTGCTATAACAGAAAGATCTAAATTGTTAGTTTGTGCAGATTTCTGGACCGAGAAAATGATAGCATGATATTTTTTTATCGAGTTGATAAAAGATTTTTGAAAAAGGAAAGGACCGAGTTATAAAAAAACATTTTATTTCAGCCTTGTTGTTGGGAATTGTTCAAAGTTTGTGTCTGCAGTTTATCTTCAGAGCCCAAAGAATTGACAAGGAACCAAATTTAAAAGGGCAATTGTTAATAGACATTTATACCTAATCAGGCGCGTTGCTAGGGTCCTACCTTTGTGTTACGTTTTGCTCAGTAGGGCTGCATTCACCACAGCATTTTTCAGGCCACATTGTGAGTTGCGGCCTTTATTTTTACAGAGAAAAAAACTCATGTTCCTGTCACTAATTTTACATGTATTCCACATAGATCCTGTCCATCACCTCAGCAGTCACTGTGCAATGAAAATCAGCTCCCACAAATTAGCTTTATCAAAAGCACTTTCCTACGTCTGACAGTGTAATACCTTATAAATAACAGCAACCAAAAAATACACCTTTACATGGAACAAATATACCATATGAATCATTGTTACTAAAAAAAAAAAAAAATACCCCAAACTATTACTACTTAAGGATTAAACAATACTACCACAAGCCCCGGATAAAACTGCCTAGCAACGCCCCTGTACCTAACTGCATATGTGCTGCATTGGTTAAAAAAAGAGCAGTAATGCAGCTTAAATGTTCTATAAATTCAATGTTTGTATGGATTTTGTTACTTGCTGAGAGCTGCTATATTTTTTGTGTTGGAGAATTTGTTTTTTGCCTTACAGCCACAACAGCTTGCAGCAGTGTCTGTGTCAGTTGTGAATGCATTTGCTGGCTAATTTTATCTTTTCTCCCACAATGAAGTCAGTAAGGCCTTATTAATCTGAGTCTGCTAGATTGGCTAGATTGCTATGTCCTGCCAAAAGAGTAGGAATGAACAGGCAGGAGATTAAGTCCTTCCTAGATCCACAAAATCCAACAAGAAGCAAGTTGGACATCATTGGATTGCTTTGTTGCCATAGTGGTAAGGCCTAGGCCAGTGTTTTTCTGTACAGAAAATATAAAATATAGTCAAACTATGCTATGTCAGAAAATACTTTCTTAGAACTCAATTTGTAAACGTTAGATTTCATTTCTCTTGCTACTTTTCTGGCTTGAGATGTGAAAACATATCTTGAAGCTTGTCCTTTTGTGCGGAAAACAAAAGATCACACCAAAGACCTGCAGGTTTTCTATTACAATTATTAAATCAAGACATTTCTTCAACAGATTTATTTGCCAAGTTCCTTTAATAGTATGGTAGTCTTGGTGAGCAAAGACAGTTTCTCCAAATTTGCATACTTTATTCCATTAACTGGTTTTACTTATGTTATCTATTTGGGCTTCTCAAGGACATTGGGGGACATGTATAAAAACTGTCTAGGTCTAGACTTTCTTTGTTGCCCATAGCAACCAATCAGAACACACCTATAATTTTTTCAGAGCACTGTATGAAATAAAAGAGGAGCTCTGATTGGTTGCTATGGGCAACAAAGGAAGTCTTAGACCTACACAGTTTTCATACATGAGGCTCATTATTTCTGACAGAGTAGTTCAGTTTACCTTCAGATCCTGGAAAGCAACAGTTGCAAGTTATTTGAGATCATGCTGCAGCCATATTCTGCTTTAAAAGAAACCTGGGCAATAAGCACCAGGCTGCAACAAATGTCAAACATTTACTTTTTCTTCTCTCTCTATGTCTTCTCCATACCCGCTTCTTTCTTTCTTCCTTTTTTCTTCTTCCTCTATCTTAGTTCTGTGAGTCTAAGAAGCTGTTCTCTCTACTCCTGCCTTCCCACTCCATTGCCATCAAGTGGGTATGTAATTCCTTCACTGGAACAAATAGGATATCAGAACTCTTAAAACAACTTGCAACTGGTAACACTTAAAGGGATTGTCCATTTTTTTTTTTTTACCGTAATGTGCAGGGCCGGGACGATGGGTAGGCAAAGATAGGCGGTCGCCTAGGTCGCCTGCCACTAGGGGGCGCAGTTCAATGTGTGAAACATGATTCTCGGCAGTGCAGGGCAGCAAGCAGCAGCCGGCTGAAGTTATGTACTACTAGTCTCTCCAAGCGCCACCCCCTTCATCTCTTCTTCGGCACCAGAGAGAAGGCAGCGGCAGCAGAGGAAGATTCAAATTACTTCCTCCTCTGACTACATAGGAGCCGGACGGGCGGAAAGTGAAAGTAGGTGCTTGACTGCGGGGGCTGCTGTCCGGAGCCCTGTAGTATCCTCAGCAATCTTCCTGTGTGCGGTGCAGAGAGCTGGCCTGATCGTTCATTGTGAACTGGTGACAGCCTCTCCTGCACAGTGATAAGAAGGGAGATAGGAGAGGAGTCACCAGTTCACAATAAGCCCTGCTACTGCCTCCTCCCCCCACCCCCCAGTGTGGGCTCCTCCAGCTCTGCTCTGTTAACTCTCTGTTGGCCAGAAAAAGCTGGAGAGCTCACACTTACCCCCCCCCCCCCACACACACACACACACACACTGCAACTAGTAATAAATCCACTATGAACCCCTTCCCTGTATACACTGGCTGTGTATTATATATATATATATATATATATATATATATATAATAATATAGACCATAGTTGCCAACTTTTGAAAGTGGAAAAGCAGGAGATTGAAGAGGGCGGCGTGCTACGCCGCGGCAAAAAAAATTTGCATGGACATGCCCATCTTGTTGGTGTGCCATGCCACTTCAAAAAGCCACACCCACTCTACCTAACTGCATAACGGCTTTGGAAGAAAGCCAGGTAGATGCCCTTATAGCCAGGTAGTAGCCCCCCATAACCAGGTAGTGCCCCTTACAGGCAGGTAGATGCCCCCTTGTAGCCAAGTAGATGCCCCCTTGTAGCCAAGTAGATGCCCCCTCTGTAGCCAGGTAGATGCCCCCCTTTGTTAGCCAGGTAGATGCCCCCCTTTGTTAGCCAGGTAGATGCCCCCTTTGTTAGCCAGGTAGATGCCCCCCTTTGTTTGCCAGGTAGTTGCCCCCTTTGTTAGCCAGGTAGATGCCCCCTTTATTAGCCAGGTAGATGCCCCCCTTTGTTAGCGAGGTAGATGCACCCTTTGTTGTCAGGTAGATGCCCCCCGTTGTTAGCCAGGTAGATGCCCCCTTTCTTGTCAGGTAGATGAACCCTTTGTTAGCCAGGTAGATGCCCCCTTTGTTAGCCAGGTAGGTGACCCCTTTGTTGTCAGGTAGATGCCCCCCTTTGTTAGCCAGGTAGATCCCCCCTATAGCTAATAAAAATAAAATAATTAAAGCCACTTACCTCACCACGCTCCCGGCAGCGCGGCCAGCTCCGGACATCTCCCGGCCGACCGACTCAGCATCGCAGGGGGAGTGAGTGCAGCTGTGCGTCACAACCCCTGCGACGCTGATCTGTATGTACAGCGGCAGCGGGAGGTTCGCCAACTCTGCCGGGGTGGCGGGGGAAGGGGGGCCCATTAGCGGGACCCCCCCGCCAAAAGCAGGAGCGTTGGCATGTATGATATATACACATATATACACACACACAAACACGCCTCTATACATGCATTATAGCAATAAACACAAACGTGCATATAACATAAATATGCTATAATGTCTGATTGTCTGCTTTTGTTACCCATAGCAACCGATTAGCCCATAGAAACCAGTAAGGGTATTTTTACACAGGCGTGTTGAGTCCATGTGAACATACGTTATTGGATGCATGTTTGGATCCGTCTGTCGAACCCTAAACGGACATTAACGATGTGCAGTGGGATTTACAGTGCTTTCAATGTAAAACACGTATCAGCGTTCAGATGAGTGATCACTGATGCATGTTTACATGCGTCTTTCTATAAGGTGCAATCCTGCTGCATCCAAAACGCAGCCAAACACACAGCTGCACCACGTTGAATCCAATCAACGCTATGTTTTTGGATGTGATTTTCGGGTCCAACACGGATCCAAACTTGTATCCAAAAACGCTAAAAAAATAAAAGCTGCGCTCGGGTCGGTAACTATGGGTAGCAGACAGCCTTCACCTCAGTATTCAGGTTAAATTAGTGTGTTGGCACCTTGTGATCAGTGAGTGAGCTTTGGGTTGCAGTTTTGGCCACCAGTCTCTAAAAGGTTCATCCAACACTGCACACACTGCTGCTGCCTATTCTGCCGCCCCTGCTGCGGAAAATAAATACTTGTACTTCCTGACAGACGGTCATAATATGACTCCTTTTTTTTCCCTCTCTGCCTTCCCGGAGCCATAACTTTTGTATTTTTCCACCTACATAGACACGCTTTTATTTTGCGGGACAAGATGTGCTTTCTAATGCTGTCATTCACTGTACAAAAAAATTCTAATTGGAAAAAACGTACTTGTGCAATGTTTGCCGGAGATTTTTTTTAAACCATGTTCACTCTTTGGTATAAATAATATGTTATGTGTATTCTGCAGGTTGATTCAAGTCAAACAATACCAAACATGTAGGGTTTTCATAAACGTAAAAAATTCCAAACATCTCTTTAAATTTTCAGCCGATACATTTTTTTATTCGTCCGCCTGTGGACCTGAGTGATGGTGCGTTTTATGCGGGCTGATATGTACTTTTTATTGGCACCATTTTGGTGTTAATGTGACTTTTTGATAACTTTTCTTCAATTTTAGGGGATGTGAAATGACCAAAAACCCTAAATTTTATCATAAAATTATTTTTTTTTTATTATGGTGTTAAACGTCTGAATTATGTTATATTTTAATAGATCAGATTGTTTGTGGTGATACCAATTTTGTGTAACTTTTTTTAATTTTATTTTTTGGATTTGTAAAATGGCAAGTGGTAGGGATGTGAACTTTTAAGATTTATTTATTGTTTATAATGGGGGAGGCAATGATGATGTTTTATAATTATCGGACAAAGCATTCCTGTATCGCTCTCTCCAAACATAGAGAGCACCATGCAGCCATAACACTACAGCTAGGGCTGCATAGTACACTTTGCAGTGCAAAAGCAGTTCTGAATGGTAGAGCAGCAGTAAGCAGGATCTGCTCCTCCAATCAGAGAGCTGCACCGGGCTCTACAGACTACCGATGGAAGGAACAGAGAAGGTGGAGACATGAGTGTTAACGTGTTCAGTGTGTGTATATATGCATGTGCAAGTGTGTGTACATGTATATGTATAGTCATATTTTCCAGCTTTTGAAAGTGGCCATCAGGGAGATTTCGAGCTGTGATGCATGAAGTGCGCTGTACCATACACCACGCCATCTTTATAACAAGCCACACACCCCTTCACAAAAGGTCATGTCCACTACACCAAACTGTGTAATGGCTCTGTAAGAAATCTAAATGAGGGGTTTGGCATCACCCAGTTTTCCTGGAAGTTGAATAGCCTATTCAGCATCGAGGAGATGCTGAACCTAAACCATTACACTTCTACTAATATTTCAACAATACAGTGACCATATAATGGACAATATTAGTGTATACAGGCTTTCTGAAGACTGTATAATACTACCATACAGTGACCATATATTGGTAGATACCAATGTACACAGGCTCTGTAGACGTTTAAGTGATTACAGTTCAGTCTGAGAAATCTTCTATGACTGAAATTCTCTTTCGCTGTCCAGACCGCCATGACTTCTACCGGCCACGATTCGTTACTGCAAAATTTCCCACACAAAAATCTTAGAAATCTAATTTTTCCACCACTTTCCTACCTTTACAAACTGGATGCAGGTGTGGAGGTTATTGGGCGATAGGAGGAGGGGAGAGATAGGTGTGGGTGAGGGGGCTATGGAGTAATAGGTGGAGAGGTTATGAGGTGATAGGTAGAAGAGAGGGGACTATGGTGTGCAGGTGGTGGTTGTATTTTGTGTTGGCACGAGGATGCATAATACAATGGTGGGGCAGGGATCAAAGAGAGGAATACAGAGCACAGCTTACAATCTCCTTGGTAGGGCAGAGAACCATCCCTCTGGAGATTGTGCTGTGGTTGTGGTGTGTTCGCCCCAGAATGATATTGTGCAGGTTTAACTTCGTACCCTGTGACCCTAGATCAGCCACAGGTATAATCTTCATGGGGGCAGGAGATGGAGTTTAATACTGTTATGGTGTTAGGATCGTGCTGTGCTTACCACATGCCTTTGCTCCTGCTGGCTGCTGTGTCGAAGGTTCAGCGTTGTCCATGCCAGTCAGCAGGGCAATGGTTAACCTGACCTCAGCCTTTGTAGTTGTTGTCCATTTCCCTGTCTTGCTGACTATAAAAACAAGCCTTTGCTATCAGACTGGTCTGAGTTATCTGCAAGCTGGGGTCTTGCTCTATATCTAGAGGACTGCATTCTTTGATCTGTGTTCCTGTCTGTGCTCCTGAATTTTCTGGACCCCTGTCTATCTCCCATCCTGTGTCTGCCGTTTTCTGCATTCTAGTGTTCCTCTGGCGTTCTTTCTGGCAGAAGTCTGCAGGGCCTCTTGCGCCATTCCTGATTCTAATCTTCCTGGTCCCAAGGATCCACCTCTCCCCAGGATGTTTCATGAACTGTTTTTGCATCGTTTGTTTTTTGTGTAAGTTCTGATTCTCTACAATAAAGTCCTTATTGAAACATTACAGAAAACTGGATCCACGGGACATTAATTTCATCTACAGACTTATTTCTCCTAGCTGAACGTGTTAGGGCGACAGCGGAGGCTTTCAAGATTATTCCTGGCCTCTGCAGGGAACTTCGAGCTGTTATAAAAAAAATTCAGACAAATCTGCTGCCTCCAGCGCCACATCTGCGGAACCGGGGTCCACTGCCTCCAGTGCCATGTCTGCTGATCCAGGGTCAGCTGCCTCCAGTGCCACGTCTGCTAATCCGGGGTTCGCTGCCTCCAGTGCCACATCTGCTGATGATCTGGTGCCCTTTGCCACTTCTGCTGATGATCCAGTACCCAGTGCCACATATTCCTGTGCAGGCTTCTGTGCCACCTCTGCTAATCTGGGCTCCTGTGCCATGTCTCCTGATCTGGATTCCGCTGTCTCCAGTGCCATGTCTGCTGATCTGCGGTCCGCTGCCTCCAGTGCCATGTCTGCTGATGATCTGGTGCCCACAGCCTTGTCTGCTGAAAGATCCGATGCCCAGTGCCCTGTCTACCTGTCTGGAACCCAGTGCCACGTCTGCCTCTTCATGGTTCTGTGCCACCTCTGTTGATCAGGACTCCTGTGCCACATCTTCTAATCCGGATTCCGGAGTACTGTTTGAGGTTCTGGAGGCCTCTCATAAAAGGGGGGGATACTGTTAGGATCGTGATGTGCTTACCACATGACTTTGACCGTGGGGGCTGCTGTGTTAAAGGTTCAGCACTGTCCATGCCAGCCAGCAGGGCAACGGTTAACCTGACCTCAGCTTTAGCAGCAGTGGTCCATTTCCCTGTCTTGCTGGCTAGCCTTTGCTGTCAAACAGGACCTAAGTTATCTAAGTGCAAGCTGGGGTCTTGCTCTATCTCTGGACGACTGCATTCTATGATCTGTGCTCCTGACTGGTCCGGACCCCTGCCTACCTCCTATCCTGTGTCTGCCGTGTTCTGCGTTACACTGTTCCTCTGGTGTTCTTCCTGACACAAGTCTGCAGGACCTCTGTTTCCATTTATAATCCTAATCTTGATGGTCTCAAGGATCCACTTCTCCCCAGGATGTTTCATGGACTGTTTTTGCATGTTTTTTTGTGTAAGTTCTGATTTTCTACAAAGTCCTTACTGAAACATTATATATGGTTTATGCAATGTTTTTATTTTTATACAAGTTTCCCCTATGCATTGGATAGATTTCTTTAATAAAATGGTTAAATCTTGTTGGGGAGTGTTGGGGAGTGTGCATTTTGTCTGTTCCCCCACTCCCCCTTTTAATTCCAGTGTTAGTAACAGAGAAGCATCTGTCAGATGCCTCCATTACTATCGCCCGGACTTGGTGTCAGACAGTGGGGATTTTGTCACTACAAGGCTGACACTAACCCAGTGTCACTTTTCCCCCAGTACCCAATGCACCAGGGATGCTGGGAAGAACCTGATTACCATCAAAAGTGGACCCTCACTTCTGGGGCAGCTATAGTCTGGTACTTTTAGAGTCGGAAGGGACCATTATCCACGAAACGTCTCGCTCTGATAGTATCAGGGTGCAGCTATTGGTTTGGTTGGTTATAGAAAATGGGGGTATTTTTTCAGAAATTATTTACTGACAATCCAAAAAGGGGCAACTACTGACTAGATTTCTTAATAAATAAATAATTTTCATAAAATAAGACATGGGGTCCCCCTCATTTTCCATAACTAGCCAAGGTAAAACCGACAGCTGCAGTCCATGGACACTGGTCTCTTCCCATCCTAAAAATATCATCCCACAACTGCCCCAGAAGTGGATCATCACATTCAAGAGTACATTTCTGATTGTAACCCAGCTCTTCCCAGTACCCCTGGTGCATTGGGTACTAACACAGGATTAGTTTTAGCTGGCTGACAAAAAACCCGAGTGATAGTAATGTATTAGTGTCTCTTTCAGACACCCAATTGCAAAAGATCTTATATTTAAATAAACACTCCCCGACAGCAACCCTTTTTAACCATCTTATTTAAAAAAAATAGATCCAAGGTTGATAGAACGTTGCCCACCATATCCAAAGGAAACCTGAAATATTACATTACACATATACAAATACTTGGATCCTATTCAGCATACAGTTTTCCTGAATGCTGAAAAGGTTATTGTTATAAGTGACTGCCAGAAGTTGGCCCCTGCCCCTTGTCTCCTGGCTCCCGCGGTCCATCTCCAGCAGCCGCAGCGGGCAGGAGACAAGGGAGCATCTCCTGCCCCCTGCAGGTGTTGGAGACAATGGGGCAACTCCAGCACCCTGTGGCCACTGTACACAGACCACAGAGGGCAGAAGCAAGGGGCAGAAGCCAGGGGGGAAACTTCAGCCCCCTGTGACCGCCGAAGACATTCTGCAGGAGGCAGGAGAAAATGAACAAGGGGTAAGAGACAAGCGGGCAACTCCTGACCCCTTCACTCTGTGTCCTTCCCATTGCAGCCTGTCCTTGGAAGGGGAAGAAGACAGACTGCAGGGGCCAGAAAACTAGTTCCAAAGGGCAGGAGGAAGGGACAACTCCTGGAGCTTGTCTCCTGTCATAGGGTGAAGGAAAAAGTCTGAAGACAGCGAGACCAAAACATTATCAAGGAGCGGGAAAACCACAGTAGTTACCAAACCAAAATCCTCATAGGCAGCTTGCATGACCTGAAAAGGCTGTGTGTGCTGCCTAGCTAGACTTTTATTGTCTAGCTGAGGAGACCACCAGCAGCAGTGATGCCTGAGCAGTGTCCTATGGCGCTTTTGGCTGTGTGAGGTTTTACCGACCCTTCCAGGGGGAGGGCGTGAGGTGACCCTCATTTGCGGAAGGGTTGGCAAGTATGTGTATAGTGTGAGTATACTGTATGCATCTAGTGTATATATGTATGTGTGTATACTGTGTGTATATGCATGTGTCTAGTGTGTGTACATGTACAGTTGAAACTAGAAGTTTACATACACTATATAACAAGACACAAATGCATGTTTTTTTTTCACTATCTGACATGATATCACAATAAACCTTACTCGTATTAGATCAATTAGGATTATCAAAATTATTTCTATTTGCCAAATGCCAGAATAATGAGAGAGAGATAATTGTTTAAAGGGGATTTATCGTTTGAGCTGCTCGTGCTGTTCTGCTAATTTTCTCAGATTGAGTTTGAAATCCAGGGGCGTGTTCTTCCTCTCAGCAGGCGTGTCTCCCCTCCCACGAGGCGTGTCTCCCCTCACTGAAGAACGGTGACATCATCATTTTGTTTGAAGCAGGGGATGCAGAGGGTTGTCTGGATAAAACAGCGCTGTAGCCTCCTGCATGCTTATGTCTGCAGCCTTGAGACTCCACAAGCTGCAGCAAGCACCTGTTATCTCTATTATATCTCTTCGTTGACACACTGAAAGCCAGCAGCTTTAACTTCTGTTCTAGTGGTATTCAACCAAATTGTACTGACAACAAGCAGAGACCTGTACTCAACTACAAGGACAAATGTCAGCTTCAAGTAAAGATCTCTGCTTGCTGTCAGTGATATGAGTGAAAACAGTGGGGGGGGGGGAGAAGCAAATCAGCTTTGAGAGAAGAACCTACACAGCTTGTAACTGACTTGGGCTGATGGTGTAACGGTAGAGTGTTGGTTTTACAACGAAGGGGTTTGGAGTTCTAGTCCCCTCACAGGGTATATTTCCCCCTCCCCCCCTAAATTCTACACATATGTAGAGAGACCTAAAATATATATGTCAATCTCTATAATGATATATATACACATACATAGCTCCCCTATATCATGTCTCATCCCCGAGAGTATATGCATTGTATCACATATGTTGGAAGTGCTTGGTGTGACTGTGAGGATGGGACACTATATAGGGGAGCTTGCTGTGTGTGTGTATATATATAAAATTATAGATGTCTACACATATATTTTCATATCTTTACATATGTATACAATTTATAAAAGAAAAAAAACCCCAAAAAAAACGATGGGACTTGAACTCCCAACCTATGTCTTGCCAAGCTGATCACCTATGCACTGCACTACACAAGCAGCTCATAGACACAGTGTTGAATCCTTATGTTATACACTACAGATGATGACGTCATAAGGAGACGGGGCTTGCATTCGATCTGAGGAACAGAACGCCCTCTTTTCAAAGTAGCAGCTTAAGGACTGAACCTGTGAGGAGGTGAATCAACCTCTTGGCAAAAGCCCTTTAAACAGGCAGTAATTGCCCAGATTCTTCCCTCTAGAGCTGAGATGTACATAGAGCCAGCAGACTCTGGTTTCACTATCGATTTTAACAGCTCAGAGGGGAGTAAACACAGAGTGTGCAGTCAGCCAATCACAGCGCAGGGGGCGTGGCAATGACGTTTCCTGTCTAGGGGCATATCCCAACAGGCTGAATGAAATGTCAGCCAGCCAATCACGGTGCAGGGGGCGTGTCTAGGGCACAGGAATCGACCAGAGGGCGTTCTGACCAGCAACAGCAGAAATAGAAGACAGATTTACAGCGAAGCTGATATCTGCTAAACCAAGTGACAGCGGTAATGCAACCCAATTACAAAAGTGCTTATTTTTACTGTCCCCATAATCTGAGACATGATTTTTGTAATGATAAAACCCCTTTAAGGCATTTTTATTACTTTCTACACAGTCAAAAGTTTACATACATTTCATTAGTATTTGGTAGCATTGCCCTTAAACTTTATTACTTGAGTCTAACATTTTGAATATCCATCCACAAGCTTCTTACAATAGTTGGTAGGAATTTAGGCCCATTTCCCTGGACAGAACTGGTGCAACCAAGACATGTCTGTAGGTCACCTTGCTCGCACTTGCCTTTTCAGTTTTGCCCATAAATTTTCAATAGGACTGAGATCAGGGCTTTGTGATGGCCACTCCAAAATATTGACTTAGTTATCCTTAAGCCACTTTGTAACCAGTTTGGGAGCATGGTTCGGGTCATTGTCCATTTGGAAGACCCATTTCCGACCAAGCTGGCTAATGTCTTGAGATGTTGCTTCAATATTGCCACATAATCTTCTTTCCTCATGATGCCATCTATTTGGTGAAGTGCACCAGTCCCTCCTGCAGCATATTTACCCTACAACATGATGCTGCCACCCCCGTGTTTCACAGTTGGGATGGTGTCCTTAGGCTTCCAAGCTTCCCCCTTTTTCCTCCAAATGTAACAATGGTCATTATGGCAAAACAGTTAAGTTTAAGTTTTGTCAGACCACAGGACATGTCTCCAAAAATGTAGGTCTTTGTTCCTGTGTCTCTTTGCAAATATTAATGTTTCATATGTTTCTTTTGGAGTAATGGCTTCTTCCTGGCAGAGTAGCCTTTCAGCCCATGCTATTGTTCTTGGTTTGATATGCATGTCATACCAAAGCATGTTCATCTCTGAGACATAGAACCCATCTCCTTCCTGACCAGTATGATGGCTGGAAATTCTCATCTTGTTTGTACTTTCATATAATTGTTTGCACAGATGAAGGAGGCACCTTCAGGTATCTGGAAATTGCACCCAGGGATGATCCAGACTCGTACAAGTCCAAAATTCTATTCTTGATATCTTGGCTGATTTCTTTAGACTTTCCCATGATGTTATTCACAGAAGCAGTGTGTTTCTGGTTTGCAATTTCCAGATACATGAAGGTACATCCACAGGTGTGTCTCTAATTAACTCAGATGTTGCCAATAAACCTATCAGAAGCTTCCAAAGACATGACATCATCATATGAGCTATCCCAAATTATTAAAAGGCATAGCAATCCTAGTGTATGTAATGTTTTAACTTTCAGAAAGTAATAAAAATGCCTTAAAAATATGGCAAATATAAATAATTTTGGTAATCCTAATTGAGCTAAAACGGGTAAGGTTTATCCTGATTTCATGTCAGATAGTGAGAAAAACATGAATACGTGTTTTTTTATATAGTGTATGTAAACTTCTTGTTTCAACTGTATATTTATGTACAAAGTGTGAGAATACTATATGTATATGCATGTAAAGTATCTCACAAAAGTGAGTACATCCCTCACATTTTTGTAAATATTGTATTGTATATTTTCATGTGATAACACTGACTTACATGACTTGTTAGCGTTACAAGGTCTCAGGTGTCTATAGGGAGCAGTTGTGTTAAATTTTGATTTTAGTAAAACTATTTTACAAACATGGATGGGCCCTACCCACCCATCCCTGCATATTTTCTTGGAGAAATTATCATTTTTGCTGCGAATGTACTGGGTGGACTCCTCTATACAGAAAGAGTTGAAAGTCCAGGGATTTTTTCTGACTTGGCAACCCATCATAAACATCCTCCCAGCGCATATAAGAACCTGCATACGCTCCTGCTTTCAGTCAACCACCTGGTATTTAGGATGTGTCATTGGAGGTCAACCCCCAATACCTGATCACCCGGTTCCCTGTGCTGAGGGAGTTTGACATACCAAATATTTTGCTGATCCTACATAATCGGGATGGTGGACGTTCCGCACTTCCCTCCGGCCTCTTAACCCCCCTTTCCTCCCACCTCTCTCCTTCCCCTTCCATTTCTTATTATGTTTAGGTCATGTGTTTTACTTACTTAATCTTAGTCTCTCTGGTCATTCTATGTTGCCTAGTGCTATGTTAACCTGTACTACCAACACAGCCATCCGTCCCACTCCTGCTAGTTTGAACTTCCGCTTTTTGGTTACTTAATATATTTTACTATTTTTTGGAGCCATTTAACGACCTCCGGTCTTTATACACAGACTTATATGTGTCTCCCATAGTTTAGGTTGTAAGCCCTAGACAGGTTTGATGCTCTGTTTGCTTAGATTCAACTTCTCTGGTCACTCTGGGAGGTCTGATGCAATGATACCTTGTGTTATGAACCCAATCCTTAGTTCCACGTTTATTAATTGATACATTTACTCTCTGTGTGAAACCACCCCACAAACTCTGGTTTTAACGCATGGATCTTCGACGTGTTTTACACAATTTAGGTTGTCATCTTTGAGACGGATCATATGTTATGTTTGCTTAGCGTTTTAATTTTTTTGACCATTCTGGAATGACTTGTGCAATGATAGCCCCGTGCTATCAATACAATTACTGATCCACGTCTACTAAACTAAACCTTTGTTTCTTGGTTCATTAAAACATTTACCATTATGTGGAACCATTTTATGATCTTCAGTCTTCGTATAGGGACCTTATATGTGTTCTCCATAATTTAAATTCTAAGCTTTAGATAGTTTTGATACTTTGACGGCTTAGTTTCAATCCTCCTAGTCCTTCTTGTAGGCCTGATGCAACGATGGCTTGTGCTATACACACAGTCATTCGTTTCACACCCATTACGCTAAATTTTTGCTTCCTGATTAACTATTATATTTACTTTGATTACTCTAGAATGACCAGTACACTGATAGTCCGTGTTATTAACACAGTTTAAGTCTTTCACCATTTAGGTTGTATTCTTTAAGAATGACTTCTCACAACATGTATTACCCGCTTACCCTTTCCTCCTTCCTTTGTATTTGCCCCCCCCCCCCTGAGTAGCCCCCTGTATTCCATGTTTTTCTTTAAGTACCCCATGTTGGGGTCATTGTTTGTTCCTATTTGAATTTTTTTTTAATAAAGATATTATAATTGTTTTTTTTTTAGATTTTATCGCTTTTACACTCTCTCATATTGGTCACTGGAAGTTCAACATGGCACCTCATGGCAAAGAACTCTCTGAGGATAAGAAAAAAAAGAAGTATTGCTCTACATAAAGATGGCATAAGCTATTAGAAAATTACCAATACCCTGAAACTGAGCTGCAGCACATTGGCCAAGACCGGAACAGGCCTTGCTATGGTCGACCAAAGAAGTTGAGTGCACGTGCTCTGTGTCATATCCAGAGATTTTCTTTTCAAAATAGACATACAAGTTCTGCCAGCATTGTTGCAGAATTTAAACGGGTGGTGGGTCAGTCTGTCAGTGCTTAGACTGTACACTGCATTATATTGGTCTGCATGACTGTTGTCCCAGAAGGAAGCCTCTTCTAAAGATGATGCACAAGAAAGCCCGCAAACAGTTTTCTGAAGACAAGCAGACCAAGGATATGGATTACTGAAACCGTGTCCTGGAGTCTAATGACACCAAGATAAACTTGTTTTGTTCAGATGGTGTCAATCATGAGGTGGTAACCAGGTTAGGAGTACAAAGACAAATGTGTCTTGCCTACAGTCAAGCATGGTGGTGGGAGTGTTTTATTTTGGGGCTCCATGAATGCTGCCACCTGTGGGGAGCTACAGTTCATTGAAGGAACCATGAATGCCAACATGTAATGCAACATACTGAAGAAGAGCAGGCTCCTCTCCCTTCGAAATATGAGCTGTAGGGCATGTTCCAACATGATAACGACTCCAATCACACCTTGAAGATGACAACTGCCTTGCTAAAGAAAATGAGGGTAAAGGTGCTGAACTGGCAAAGCACATCTCCAGACCTAAATCCTAATGAGAATCTGTGGGGCATTCTTTAAACAGAGGGTGGAGGAATGGAAGTTCTCTAACATCCACCAGCTCCATGATGTCGTCATGGAGAAGTGGAAGAGGATTCCAGTGGCAACCTGTGAAGCTCTATTGAACGCCATGCCCAAGAAAGTAAATGCAGTGCTGGCAAATAATGGTGGTCACAAAAATATCAACATTTTAGGCATTATTGTCCATTTTCACTTGGCGGTATACTCACTTTTGTTGCCAGCAGTTTAGACATTGAAGGCTGTGTTGAGATATTTTGAGTGTAATGCAGAGGTGGATTCGCTGGACCACCGCAAGCTTTGATAGTTAAGCCACGCCAGGGAGCGGAGTCTAAGTAGCCCCCGATGTTCACCAGAGCCCGCCTCAAAGCGGGATGGACTTGCTGCGGTGTGAGGCTACCAGGTCGCTACCCCTGACGTGATTTGCTTGCGGCGGCGGCCGGGGTAAAACGTGGTACAGAATCGGGATCCGGAGACGTAGTCGGGGACAGGCACGAAGTCAGGATGGGCGGCCGAGGTTCGTGGTCAGCGACAGGCAGAAGGTCAGGGCAGGCGGCAAGCAGGCAAGGTCAGGAAACTAAGCAGGCGGACTGGTACACGGGTAGACAAGACGGACTTCTGAATACAGACTAGGCACTGCAAACACACACCAACGAACTGGCAGTGAGTGTAGGAGGCGTGCACAATAAATAGGGTCAGCGGCCAGCGATGGCCAATTACCGGCACGCTATCCCTTTAAATCCCGACCAGCCATCGCGCGCACTCCCTAAGCAGTGGGTATGCGCGCGGCGGCTTTTAAGCGGATGTCCTTGGTGGATAACCAAACCCTATCGCCCGGCTCAAATAGGGGCGGGAGAACTGTAACAAAGTCCATGGCGACATGGGTCCAGGGTTTTTCCGGCACAGGGAGAGGCTGAAGAAGGCCCACGGGTTTGAGACAAGGGACCTTATTACGGGCACAGGAGGTGCAGGCCAGAACAAAATCCCTGATATCTTGAGCGAGGGTGTGCCACCAGTAATAACGGGAGACCAGCTGTAGAGACCGATGGACTCCTGGATGTCCAGCTGTTCGGGAAGAATGTTCCCACTTCAGGATTCTAGGCCGCAAGGCAGGACGCACATAAGTCTTCCCGGGGGGCAAGTGTTGAGATCCACGGGAGCAGCCATGACGAGCCGTTCTGGAGGGACTATGTGCTGTGGAGGAGACTCAAGACCCACCGTATCCAAAGAACGAGATAGGGCGTCAGCTTTGATGTTCTTCCCAGCTGGCCGAAAGTGCAGAAGGAAGTCAAAACGGGCAAAAAGAGCGACCATCTGGCCTGCCGGGGATTCAGGCGTTGAGCCGACTGAAGATATAGGAGGTTTTTATGGTCGGTGAAGATGTTAATAGGGTGACGAGCCCCCTCCAGCTGGTGACGCCACTCTTCTAGAGACAACTTTATGGCCAGTAATTCGCGATCACCAATGGTATAATTCTTCTAAGCAGGAGAGAAAGTTTTGGAGAAAAATCCACAAGTATGCAGTTTACCCGAGGAGGATCTCTGCAGGAGGACAGCGCCAGCACCCACAGAGGAAGCGTCCACTTCCAGAATGAATGGGCGGTTAGGGTCCGGGCGAGACAGAACCCGAGCAGACGGGAATGCAGATTTGAGACGGTTGAAGGCTTCTTGAGCTTCAGGGGACCAGGATTTGGGATTGGCGTTTTTCTTAGTTAGAGCCACCAGGGGAGCCACAAGTGTAGAGAAATGTGGGATAAATTGTCTATAATAATTGGCGAATCCCAAAAAACGTTGAATGGCCTGAAGGCCCACCGGTTGTGGCCACTGTAACACTGCGGAGAGTTTTGAAGGATCCATCCGGAGACCCTTATCAGAGACGATGTACCCTAAGAAGGGTAAGCTGGTACGTTCAAAGAGACACTTCTCCGGTTTGGCAAAAAGCTGATGGGTGCGGAGTCGCCTGAGGACCTGGCGGACGTGGTGGCGATGAGTCTCAAGATCAGGAGAAAAAATTAGAATATCGTCCAAGTAAACAATAACACAGATGTAGAGTAGGCCCCGGAAGATCTCGTTGACAAAGTTCTGAAACACAGCAGGGGCATTGCAGAGACCAAATGGCATAACCAGATACTCGAAGTGGCCATCCCGCGTATTAAATGCCGTTTGCCACTCATCGCCTTCTCGAATGCGAATTAAGTTATAAGCACCGCGTAGATCCAGCTTGGAAAAGATTTTCGCGCCACGCAGGCGGTCAGAAAGTTCTGAGATCAAGGAAAGAGGGTAGTGTTTTTTTACCGTAATTTTATTTAAGCCCCGATACTCGATGCAGGGCCGGAGAGACCCGTCTTTTTTCTCCCCGAAAAAGAAGCCGGCTCCAGCTGGAGACGAGGACTTAAGAATGAAGCCTTTTTACGGAGGTTCTCAATGATGTACTCTGACATAACCTTAGTCTCCGGGACCGAGAGGGGATAGACCCAGCTCCGGGGAGGAGTACAGCCAGGTTGTAGATCTATGGGACAATCATAAGGCCGGTGTGGAGGAAGAGTTTCGGCCTGTCTTTCCGAAAAGACGTCAGCAAAGTCCCAGTATGGCGTAGGTAGACCTGGTGGAGGCTTGGTAGATTTCAGGGAGGCGACCCGAGGAGCAGGTTGCGGCTTCGACAGGCAACGCGAGAGACACGCGGAACGCCAACACAAGACTTCACCTGTGCTCCAGTCCAAGGTCGGGGTATGGTCCTGCAACCACGGGAGGCCCATAAGGATTTCAGACGAGGATCGAGGCAGGACGAGAAGTTGCAAAGTCTCCTTGTGAAGAGCCCCAATCTGCAAGGTGAGGGGAGCAGTACGGAAGCGGATAGCGTCCTTAAGGCATTCGCCACTGACCGACGAGACGAACATAGGCTTCTGCAACTGAATCACTGGGAGACGAAACCTGGTCACAAGTTCGTGGCTTATGAAATTCCTGTAGATCCTGAATCAAAAAAGGCGGTGGCCTGAAAGGTGCTGTCCGGTGAAACACCAATACATACGGGCATGGTCAGACGGGAAGAGATCGCTCTGACACCTAGGGTTGCCTCTCCTACAAGCCCTAGGTGCGGAAGTTTCCCGGGCGCACCGGACAGTCCCCAATAAAATGGCCAGAACCACCACAATAGAAACACAGCTGCTTCTGACAATGCTGTGAACGTTCCTCCTGGGACAGGTGGGCTCTCTCAACCTCACTGAATAAAGGTACAGCCTTTCTTCTTATTTAAACTGAGTATACTGTGCACTGCTCTCAAAACGGGGTCTCCACTCCCACAAGACAGTCATAGACAATAGATGGAGCCAGTGCATTAAAACCGTAGTATCTTTAATAATTTCATTAAAAAGCAGACATTCACCCGTAATTCACAGTATGTCCTATGCGTAGCCAATATGAAAACAAACATATACTCAGCGTGTTCGTTGCGGCATAGCCTGCCATTCAAAGTCCTTTCATGCCGCCGCTCCTAGCATATGGAGCGATGAGACGCCGACAATCGAGCAGGACAAAGTAACTCGTGGACGTTTCGGGGATAGCTCCTCCCTTTCCTCAAGCACCTAGGGTTGCCTCTCCTACAAGCCCTAGGTGCGGAAGTTTCCAGGGCGCACCGGACAGTCCCCAATAAAATGGCCAGAACCGCCACAATAGAAACACAGCTGCTTCTGACGATGCTGTGAACGTTCCTCCTGGGACAGGTGGGCTCTCTCAACCTGCATAGATTCTTCCTCGGGAACCATCGGAGGAGGAAGAGGTGGCCGCTGGAAAGTGGGAGCAAGCGGGTAGGTAAACGGCGTTGGACGGACGACCTCCCGTTGAAGGCGGAGCTCTTGTAGCCTTTCGGCGACCGAATATCGATCGGGTGGCTAAGTGGATTAAGTCATCCAAAGCAGCTGGTAGATCCCGAGCGTGGAGCTCATCCTTGATTCGTCCCGAGAGACCTTGCCAGAACTTCGCCACCAAAGCTTCGTTATTCCAGTCCAGCTCCGAAGCGAGAGTGCGAAACTGCACAGAATACTGACCGACCGTGGTGTCGCCCTGATGCAGCCGGAGCAGTGCTGCGGCGGCTGAAGAAGTACGGCCTGGTTCCTCAAAGACCGTGCGGAACCCCCGGAGGAAGGTTTGGAGGTCAGCTGTCAGAGGATCCGCTCGATCCCATAGTGGCGTGGCCCAAGCCAAGGCTTCGTCAGACAAGAGGCTGATTATGAGGCCACCTTGGCACGCTCTGTAGGGAATTGATGCCCCATCATCTCGAGGTGGATGGAGCACTGGCTGATGAACCCATGGCAATTCTTGGGGTCTCCATCGTAGCGTGAGGGGAGTGGCAGATGCAGAGAAGGTCTCGAAGCTGGAGCAGGTAGAGCAATAGACGCCGGAGCAACGGATGCAGGTGCGGCGGCGGCAGCCGGTGGAGGTAGACGGGCCGCTAGGTTCTGCATCATGGCCGCTAGCTGGTCAATACGTTGGCTCTGCTGGGCGATTGCAGTCGTGACATCCCGGAGGTCGGGCAGAGGTACCCTGGCGGAATCCATGGCCAGTTCGTCCTGTAATGCAGAGGTGGATTCGCTGGACCACCACAAGCGATGATAGTTAAGCCACGCCAGGGAACGGAGTCTAAGTAGCCCCCAGTGTTCACCAGAGCCCGCCGCAAAGCGGGATGGACTTGCTGCGGCGTGAGGCTACCAGGTCGCTACCCCTGATGTGGCTTGCTTGCGGAGGTGGCCGGGGTACAGCGTGGTACAGAATCGAGATCCGAAGACATAGTCGGGGACAGTCAGGAGGTCAGGACGGGCGGCAGAGGTTCGTGGCCAGAGACAGGCAGAAGGTCAGGGCAGGCGGCAAGCAGGCAAGGTCAGGAAACGTAAGCAGGCGGACTGGTACACGGGTAGACAAGACGGACTTCTGAATGCAGACTAGCCACTCCAAAAACACACCAATGAATTGGCAGTGAGTGTAGGAGGCGTGCACAATAAATAGGGTCAGCGGCAAGCGATGGCCAATTACCGGCGCGCTATCCCTTTAAATCTCGACCAGCCGTCGCACTCACGCCCTAAGCAGCGGGTACGCGCGCGGCGGCTGTCGGAGCCAGACACAGGAGCGGGGACTGGTGAGTACATGGTTTCCTGGGCAGGAGCAGAAGGACAAGGGCTGAGGGCAGCCGGGGCACCCACGACGGACCTCGTAAGCGCAGGGGGACGGCCGCGGTGGGCCGCGGCACCGAGCCCCATGTCATTGAGGATAAATTTATACTGTTATACAAGCTGTACACTGACTACTTTACATGGAATCAAAGTGTCATATCTTTAGTGTTGTCCCATGAAAAAATATAGTACAATATTTACTAAAACCTAAGATGTGTGCTCACTTTTGTGAGATACTGTACATAAGGTATAGGTTATAACCTTGTGTTAAACATTAGCTCACTTTGCTGTGTTTGTACTAACAAGTAAACATAGACTTTACTCAAAAACTGTGTCAGCAGTTTTCAAATTCTTTAAACTGTGATCGCATAATGCTTGCTTTTTTAGTCTGATGTTATTGCAGTCTAGAGCCCACAGCAAAATCTTTGCACTAAAGATCATGGAAAAACCTACAAATAAGAAGATTTCAATCGTTGGTGGTGGATTGGTAAGTTAACAATCAGAATTTATATTTTGTTTGTGAGGTGATACTGCTTAGCGTAAAAAGATAAAAGACATTTTTTGCCCAAATAACAGATTTTTCCTCTGGTGTCATAACCTATGATTTATACTGATTAGGCCCATTCAGTAGGGCTTTTCAGCATCTTGATTTCCTGATGTAAAATCTATGAAGTTTCCACATCAAAGAAGTGACAGGTCCACAACATGGATTTCAAGTCCAAAAAAACTGTGCCGTTATAATTATTGTTTTAAAGAACCATTAATTCCAGGATATTGTACATATGCTATAATTCAGTGTAAACTCCATTGTGGATTCCAATTAAAAACAATGGGATGTGGATTTCACACAGATTCTGACTTTGATTTTGCATAGGAATTAATGTGTAAAAAAGTTCTGTGAACATACCTTTAGTATAAGCCTTGCAAAACATAGTATCTGGCCAGGAGAAAACAGTACACTTCAGTAAATAGAGTATGGATACTATGCTATTCCATCCAAAGGGATACTTTAAAAACTGTATGCATCAAAGGAATACCATGTTAGCCAATTGGTGATGGATGCTACTATATGGCATCCGTCAGTCGTACATTTAGAGTGTGGTATGAATTTTTTAATATCTTTTCATGAAATTTCCCCTCACTTGAAGATTGTAAACCGTATGCGCAGGGACTCTCTCTCTCTCCTTTGTACCAGTTTGCTTCTTATTTCTTGACGATTATTGTACTTGTTTTGTTCTTATGTTATGTATTTAAACCCCATTTCAGATGAACAACATCCCGGAATTAATGGCACATTGCATTTAATTATAATAATAATAATAATAATAATAATAATAATAGATGCCATTATAGCCTATTGGTGATGGATCCGTTAAACAGATGCCTAACAGTGCCATGTGCTAATAGATATGTCATGAAAAATCTCACAATGTATCCATTAAATGCATCCTATGGGTGACAGATGCCACAGTCCTCTAGTATCAATTTAACATAAACTTAGAGAACTTTTATGCATATAGGTTATAAGGAAGTGCAAAATAAGATGAGAAAACCCCTTAATTTATAATAAATTCTGTACCAAGCCAGCGGAGCCTGTGATTTTTCATAATTCCATTCAGAGTTGCACCCATAATGATTTCAGCTTTCACCCTTCTTACAGTTCCACTGTGGGTCTCTGCTTGGCTGTTACCTGCCACTGCCTATTCACTTTTGCATTTTTCATGTAGTTGCACCAATCAATTTTCATGGTTCTGCCATTTTCCGGTCTATATAAGTCCTGATTTGCAGAGGTGCAAACAGAGCTTTTTTAACAACAATCTTTTTTTACACTGTGGGATATGTTATTTTAATCTATTCCCGACGAAATTTGAGATGGAGGTTTCATATGGAACTTCCAACGCTGATGTGAACCAGGGCCTGTACTATGCTTGTAAATGAACTCTTCCCTCAGCTCAACTTTATGTTTACACGGATCAATAACTGCACAAAGACCACTTTAGTTGAATTTGCAACACTTAGGGGGATATGTATGAAAACTGTCTTGGTCTAAGTATTTTTTTGTTGTCCATAGCAACCAATAAGTGTTTCGCTTTAATTTTTTCAGAGCACTATATGAAATCAAAGGGGATCACTGATTGGTTGCTATGGGCAACAAAGAAAGTCTTAGATCTAGAAATTTTTCTATTGGGCCCCTTTAAAACTTTTCTTTTAGTGAGGGATGTGCAACACTCTCCCTCTTAAGACTACCAGTCCACTGGGTTCTTAAGACTGGAACAAGAGGCCACAGTGCAGTCAATCTCTCTATTTTACCACTGGTTATTCACTTATCCACTCTAATCTTACATACTTTGTTGATCCGGCTAAGGCTAGGTCACCCCGGAATTGAACAAAAAACTCACTGAAAACCAAATCCTAAAACCACTCATTAAACGGAGTTTTAAGACGGGGAAAAAAAGTATTTAGTCAGCCACCAATTGTGCAAGTTCTGCCATTAAAAATTTAGAGGCCTAAAATTGACTTTTATAGGTAGACCTCAACTATAAAGAACAAATGAGAAAACAAACCCAAAAAAATCACATTTCTTTTTGGAAAAATTTATTTAGTGGAAATAATTTTTGGGTCAATAACAAACCAGCAAGATTTCGGGCTTCAAGACTGTAACTTTACTTTAAGAGGCCTCTGTCCCCACTATTACCTGTTTAATGGCACCTGTTTAACTTGTTACATTAAAAGGGTTTTCAACAGTGCGGTTTTTGGTGCGTTTTTTTCGTTTTTTTGGATGCGTTTTTTGGCGGGAAAGGGCAAACAATTAATCTAACTTTGTTGCCAAAATAAGCGTCCAAAAAACGCACAAAACCCCCCAAAACCGCACCGTATAAAAGCACCCAAAAGACCTTCCCATAACCTCAAACAGTCACACTCCAAACTCCACTATGGTGAACAACAAAGAGCTGTCGAAGGACACGTAGAATTGCCGTAGCAAAGCTATTAATCTATACCTTGACGGTTCTAGTCTCCCGCGTCCTGCGCCCCCCCCCCTAAATTTTTAGCGTATTTCAAATGCCCTTTCGCTCTGTAATACACGTTTGGGGGGGCCTTTTCACTAAAGATGTTGGGGTGAAGATACCCCGATTCTGGCAAGCCCATTCTACTTCCCCCATAGCTTAAGACTCCACATAGGAGCACATTTACTATTGCTGTCTGAAAGTTAGTGTAAATGTAGACAGGCAATCTGCAAATTATCAAATGGCTCAAAGGGGGTTTAATTTTTTGACCACTATTTTCTCACGTACTTTGCACCAAAGAATACACCAGAATTTTTATGCATTTCTGGGACAATTTTGGCACAATGCTGCACACTCTTTTCCTGTGAAGTCACATCAAACTCTAGTTAAGCTACATCCCTTTTGAGATGTCACAAAAGCGTCTAAAACAAATAATAATAAACGTATCTTCACCAAAATACGCAACACTATTTGATGCATTTTATGACACGTTTCTGACACAATCACTTTAGTAAATGTGCCCCATAGTCATAGCCCAAACTGTTAGGGATAGGGCTCTCCAAAGGGCTGAAGTCTTATGCAGCCCACTTTACTTCAGCTGGCTCCCCACACTGTTGAAGTCTCACATTGCCCACACAGTCCTGAGAAGTCATATACAGCTTACATAGTTTACAAGACACTTTCCTAAGAGAGCTCAACAACTTTATTACCATGATAACAGTCTGTTCTTGATTTGCAGTACTGGTGTTGCACTGGTAGAAAAAAAAAATCTGGCTCTAAGAATACGGTGACTTAAAAAAAAAGAAGCGCCATCTTGGTAAACCTTTCTGCATTATCTATATAATGTGAAGGGTGTGCATGCACTTGAGCCCCCTAGTTTTGAAGTACCCAAGGGAGACTACAAGTAAACATGTAAAAATAACAAATAAATAAGTTCAAAACACCCTCTGTAATTTTAATAATAAAATAATAAAAAGTGTTTTAAAAATCTATATTGCCACAATCCAAAAGCTGATTTATTAACTATAACATAATTTTTTTCAATCTCTAAACGGAAACTCCGAAATTGTGTTTTTTTTGGGTGACTTCACTTTCCTAAAAAATAAGAATAAAAAGAGATCAAAAAGTAGCATGTATCCCAAAATAGTACCAAGAAAAACTACATTTTGTTTCAGCCATCCAGTACATTATGTGGTATGGTCAATAGCACCATTAAAAAAACATTTGCTCATAAAAACAAACATTAAAATCATGTAGATGGAAAGATTAAAAAGTTAAGGCTCTTGAGAGGCGGGTAGTAAAAAACGATTTATACTGTGCAGGATAAATATTATTTAATAGATTGGTGTTTTACTTGTACTAGTAGTCCCCTTAACTCCTTACCACCGCAGCCAGTTTTGACCTTCCTGACAGAGCCCCATTTTTTTTTTTTTTTTAAATTCAAGAAGGTTTTATTAATGAAAAAGTACATGAATCACAGTTACATATATGCCAAAAAAGACAGAAAGGTGATCAAGAGTTACAGCGGGTATATTCAAAATACAAAAGCAAAGTGACCCTGTCAAAGAAGCAAAAATCTGAAACTCAGAATAAAAACAAATGTTAGATCCCAAACATATCGGAATGAGGTGCCCTTTTAATAGAAATATAAGAACCTTTTCAGCAAAGGGTCCCATACCCCCCTTTATAACAGGGCATAGAAAAGGGGCCGAAGGTCGACGTTTTTGTAAGCAACTAGCAAAATGAAGCAAAAACACATACACAAAAAATTTTTATCTACACAGAAGACACCTACACACCAAACACACACAAACAGCGAGCGGGAAAAAAAAAAAAGGGGGGGGGGGGGTGTAAGGGGAAGGGCAAAAGAGAAAGTGCCCTCCCACCACCTCGACATTAAAGAGGTGATTAAAAAAAAGGGGGGAATTTAGAAAAGTAACCAGGGCCCCCGGTTTTACGGAATTTATCTATTTGTCGGGAACGGGAGATCAGTTCCCCCATCCCCCTACAAAACTAATTCCCGCGAACCAATCATCCAGGCGGGGGGGTCGTCGATTTCCATTTCCGTGGGATCACTTTTAGCAGCCGGGACAAGTGCTTCAAAAGAGACTTTTTGAAATTTTTCAGCAGCAAGGGGAATCATGAAAGCACAGTGCCCCCGGGAGAGTTTGAATCAAACCCATGACTTTCCTCATTGACCCCCCAAACTAAAATCCAAAACTTCGTAACGCAGAGCACCCCAACCATATAGGGGCCATGGTCCCCTTTTCCTTTCCCACCCCCTCCACACGGGTCCAAGTGGGGGGAAAGAGCCTAGCAGACAACCGGAACCCTGTACCATCGGGAAAAAATTTTTTAAAACCGGCCCCTCCTAGTTTGGACGCTACCAATGCCCTTGGGTCATCGGGAAACATCGCTCCCATTGGGCTGGTAAAGGAAAGGCCCAGTTCCCCCCCCTTGGGCAGAAAGGGGGGGGGCAGCACCCCGGGCTTGAAGCAGTAATTTTATACAGAAAGAAAGGGAAGCCTCTTCCGTAACACACACCTTTAAACTAAAAATCGTGAGGGGCCTTGTCAATGCCTCTGGACTTAATCTTATGAAAAAAGTGGCAAGTGAGCAAGTTAAATGGGGAAAAGAGGCAGGGTTGGAGCTCTCCAAAGATGTCGCTAATCGATGGCAAACTTCCCCTCAAAGCTACCGGTGCAAACGCGGGGGGTGTTCTTTTCGTTCCCCCCAAGAATACATTTGGCGAGATACCCGGGGGAAGTCGGGTTTTGTCTGTAATAGGCGGGCAAGGCCCCCACGATCTATAGAGAAGGGGGAGGTCCTTGGGAGGGGGGAAGGACATTTTCCCCCACCAGAAAGAGGGGGACATCCCACACCCCAACAGGATCCGGGGCCAGGGGGAACCCCCCCCCCCCCCCGGGGAAGAACAAAGTCCCAGTAAAGTGCCCCAAAGTTTCCCCTATCTCTGCCCAACCAGTCCGGAACCTCGAATGGGCCCGAGAAAAATAATAGAGTGCAATCGGGGGTGTCCCGTCCCCGCCCTCGGCCTTAGACCTTGTAACGTGCATATGCTATGCGTGGTCTAGGCGCGGACCACAAAAAAAGCTGTAAAAAAAATCTCCGAAGAGTTTTCCCAAAACTGCAGGGGGAAAGTATGGAAGAGTTTGAAAGAGATATAGGAACTTGGGAAAATAGACATTTTAAATAGGTTATTCTGCCGAACCGGGAAAATTTCTTATTCTCCAGCATCCAGATCCCTTTGGGTTTTTTAGAACAGAGGGAGAAGTTGGTACGTAGAGCCTCGACAGGTCTTAGAGATATGCACCCCCAGATATAAATACCCCCCCCAGGCCACCTAAAAGGAAATTTGGGACTGTAGAGAGCCTGGTTTCCGGGTGGGAATTCCGACCCCAAGGACCTCAGATTTGGAATGTTTTTTTTGAAGTTTGACCATCCCCAAAGTTTTTGATTACCCCATCAGGCTGGAAGGGAAATGTGGGGGTTTTGTGCGTAGAAAAAAGGTCATCGGCAAACGCTGACATTTAACCCCCCGGGCCCTCCATGGTGATCCCCTTAATGTCCGGTTGATCTTGGCCGCCATCAAACTCCCCCATTACCGGGGACGTAAATAAGGGGGACAAAGGAAAACCCCTGCCTAGTCCCTTTGAAAGGAAAAGGGAAGCAGACAGGGACCATTGACCTTGAACGGCTGAGGGCCCGCGATACAGAGCAGCAATCCTACCCAAAAAAATTGGGGCCCAAAAACACAGGTGGCGGGGGGTCTGGTGCAGAAGGCCCCCCCCCAAAAAAGGGGTCGAACGCCTTCTCTGCATCCAGGACAATACCATCAGGGGGTTTGTGGGATCGGCATGGGGGATAATATCCAAAGTTTTAAGCGTTTTATCGCCCCCCCCCTCCCCGGGGACAAAGCCCACCTGGTCTGGGTGGATTATCGAGTTCAGGATAGGATTAAGTCTGTTGGCTAACATTTTGGCGTAGATTTTCAGATCCACATTAACGGGAATAGGACGGTAACTGCCACAGCTTTGGGGGCCTTGCCAGGTTTGGGGAAAAATCGAAACATGCGCCGCGATCTGGGCAGGGAAGGGGAGATCAGCAGGGGAGTTAAAGGGCGTCCAAAAGCCCCCGGGCTGAGAAAACCCCGGGAAGGTTTTAAAGAATTGTCCCTAAGCCATCGGGCCCCCTGGGCTTTTCCCACCTGAAGATCCTTAATGACCGAGAAACTCCATCAGAGTGAAGGGTTCCTTAAGCCTCACGACCGAGCGGGACCCTAAGGATAGGGAGGGAGGGAAAACACCCGGGGCTGATAGGGCGGGGAGGTGGCAGGGGGTTATAAATTTAAATAGAACAAAGGGAAAGTTTGAGTAATGTCCTCAGTGCGATGACCACAGCGTTTGAGGGGGTTTTGATAACAGGGTATGGGAGGGGGCCATCCGGAGCGGACGCCCGGCCAACATCCGTCCGCTTTGTTCCGGGTATTCATAGAATGAACTGCGGCATCTTGGAAATGAAACAGCCCCAAAAATTTTTCCCCCTCCAAAGGCGTCTTACCTCCAGACTGCCTTTAGCAGTTCTCGGGACTGAAAAAGGGGAAAGGGCACCTTTGTGACGCCTCCAGAGTAGAGACCTTAAAAAGGGGTTTTTGTGAGGGCAGCCGCTCTGCCCCTTTTTAAAGCCTAAGCCATGTTTAATGGGTGCCCCGAAGCACGCACTTAAGAGCCTCCCTTTTGGTTGGCTTAGAATGGGGTCAAGGGGGAAAGACAGGAATCGGAGACCGGGCTCTCAACAATCAGCACACAAAAACGAATCTAGTAAGAAGACTCATTTAGTTTCCCAATTTTCAGCCTTCACACTCATGGCAGGAGTCGCAGAGTACAGAAACCGGGGCATGGTTTTCCCACCACAGAAAATTCCCCAAATTTAGGCAGACCCCGTCCAAGGTAGGGCAGAATGGAACCATTTTTATACTAAGCGACTATAAGGCCGTGAGGAGGAGAGAAGAAGGAGTAAACCCTATCAAGGGGTGCATGACCCCCAACGTGCAGAGCTGAGAAGTGAGAGGGCTCTTTTCACCCTTTTTAATGGCCGAGTAGCTAAAGCTGACTTTCCCCGGGGGTTATCCCAAAGTGGGATCCCCAAACATTAAAATCCCCACGAATATCACTGTCCCCTGAACCAACGGAGGGGGAAAAGTCGGTCATGTCTCAAAGAAACCCCCCCTGGCCCACATTCGGGGCTACGCATTTATGTAGTGAACAGCTGGCCATTGATGGAAAGATCAAGAGAGGTAACGGGCCCCTGGGGTCAACATACAGCTGTGACCCGATGGGTCAAGGGCCGAAATCGCTATGGCAACTCCCCGGACCGGACCGTGAATTTTTCAAAGTGCCACCCAAGTATAGTATTTACCCTGATGTTAGGGGGATGTCCACCTTAAAATGGGTCTCTTGAGGCAAACAATTTGGACCCGGGGCGATAAAATGGTAAGAACCGTGCACGTTTCTCCCGGGGTGTTTGACCCCTTCATTTTAAAGGGGGCAATGCGGAATCCTCGTGACAGGAGTCAAAGGGGGAAATTTAATCCGCACCGGGGGGGAAAAGGCCTCTACCCCCAGAACACTGCTGCAATAAAGGAAAAGAGGAAAAAGAAGGGAGGGGCAGGAAAAAAAAAAAAGAGAGAGGAAAAAAAAAAAAAAAAAACAGAAAAGGGCGGGGTGGCACACCCCCACCACTCAGGGCAAACAAACAGAAGAAAAACCCAAAAGCAGGCACTCAGTCCTGCGCGTTAACTAAAAAAAAATAGAACAAGAATTTGAATCCCCCCCCCAATTAAACGAACCAAAACAGGGGGGTTTTTCCCCCTCTGGGGGAAGGGGGGAGAGCTCAGGAACACGAAAGATCCCGTAGTCATTTATGGTACAATTTAACAAATTTAATTGGGATAACCCGGCCGCCATTGAGCCGATGATAAAGGGGGGCAATGTAAAACACCTAAAAAATTTTGAAAGAAATTTGGGTCTTAACCCGTGGGGGATTAGTAAAGCCCATCAGTACGGGCAGGGGGGATACCTCTTTCCGCTAACGAGTGCCCTCCCGTCAGGGAAGTGGGGTCCCTAGGGAAGTCTCCCGGATCAGTGTCCTCAGCAGGGTTCAAAAGGGGGGAAGACCTGGGCCCCGGACTGAGCCCCAAAAACATGGACGCATTTCCTCTGCCCCCCCTGGGTGGAGCAGGGGCAGGTGGTGCAGAATAAGATGCGCTCTCTGCCCTGGGGCTCAACGGCTAGGGGGGGCCAAAGGTCGGCCAATTTGGGAATGAGATGTTCTCAATCTGAAGGCCTGAACACCAATGGAATGTCCTTCGCCACCGGGTTTTTAAAGTTTTTTTAGGTAACGACTCGCCAAAGGGTATCCCCATGAAAGGGAAAAAAATTTTTTTCCCTTCAAAAACATCCAAAAGTGGGGGTTTAACGGCCCTCTGGGCTAGTGTGAGCCGGGGTAAGTCCTTAAAATCCTAATAGGGGGCCGCGATAAAGGACTTACGGCGCCGAGCTTCGAAATGTTTCCCCCTTCAGGCAAAAAAATGGACCCCGGGATATAAAATCCGTGGCCTTGGATCTGCAGGGTTAGAGTCCAGTGCCCTGTGGGGCCCCGTTAGTTAATATGGGTGTGGCGGGCGCCTAGAAGGTCTTAAAGATAGTGTACCACTGCGAACAGATCAGCTTTTGGGACCCATTCGGGGGGGCCTTGATGCGTAGGTTTTTTGCGCCGCTAAATTTTCAATGTCATCTAAAGTGTTGCAGGGCAAATATTTGACGAGTGGTGTGCCCCCTCACGTAACCGTTGCCGATTACAAGGTCGGGTCTGGGCCTATCTAAATCGTCCCTTTTTATGCAAGGAGGGTAGGGCACTCGCAGGTTGGCAAAACCCTGACCATCGTAGACAAAGTGGAGATTCGGGTTTTTAAGGGAGCGATTGCGTTAGTTGTTTCAGGGGGGGGGTAATGTCACCCGGCCTGTTTTCCTCCAGTGAAACCCGGGGGGTTGTTGAAAAAGAGAGGGGTTTAAAAACCCGGGGATGGGAGGTACTTTGGTGTCCCCAAAAAACAGGCTACCCCTCAGGCTGTCAGTCGGGGCATGATAAGCGGAGAGGCCCCCCCGAGAGGAAGATTTCCCCCCCGCGTGATCCGGGGAGAGTGCGGCCCTTGGGCCATGGCAGCACGAGCCCCCAGGTGAGGCCCCTGGCCTAGGAATGGGGACATGTCCCATGAAGATCCCGGGACCAATTGGGCATCCCGCGCAGGCGCAGTGGGGCCCCAATGGCTGGGGGAAAAGAGCTTTCCCGGGCTTTTGAGGGCACGGGCTCCCCCCTGTTTGTTGCCAGCTACTATACAGAGGGGTTTTTAAAGGGGTCTGATCCCTGTGGGTAAAGGGCCTGCAAGCTGTGGGGCCTGGGAGCAGAGCAAGCCCCCTCCCGCTGAGGGGCCCTACCGCCCCATGGGTTGTGGGGAAAGGGGCACCCCTCAAGGTATGTATATATCCACTGGTGGGCGTGGATATCCCCCGCTAGGTCCGGGGGAAAACAGGACCCACTTGCGCATAAGGAAGCCCCGTGTAAGCGCCGCAGCTCCCGGCTGCGCGCGGGTCTCAGCTCAGCAGGCGGGTTTTAAACTCACCCCAGGCGGGAGAAAACAGCGCTTCCCTTCGGGGCCCAGGGGCCGGGGGAGGAGGACGAGTGTCGAAGCCCGTTACGATTGCAGGTACAGCGCCGCTTGTTGCCGGGGGAATCCCTCGGAGCCTGGGAGGGGCGGGGGTAAGCGCTCCTCTTTTTACAGGTCCGTCCGGGGACCCATAGAGCGCCACACGGGTCGGCCACTTTCGGCCCAGCGGGGGCCCAGAGCCAGGAGCGAGGATGCGGGCTTCCCAGGGGAAAAACCCCCAATGTCCTCCTGGTTGGGGGGCCAGAGTGCGGGGGGGCCCTTGGGTCTTTGTTTTTTGCCCGTCTTCCCCAGTTTGGGTTTAGAATTATGGGGCCCGAAAAAGCTAAGGGAAATGTGAAGGGGCTCTGAGATGCGGTCTTCACACAGCCCTTTTCCCAAAACCCCGGGCCCCCCCGGAAACCCCCTTTTTTTTAAATCCCGACATGTGACACTTTTGGGGCCCCTTGTATAAAACTGTCTGGGGGTCTAAAACTCCCCTTTGTTTTCCATTTTGCATTTCCCGAGTCCCCCTTTCATTTTTTCCAGAGAGGGGCAAAAACTGATTGGGTTTTTTTTTTTTAAAAACAAAGGAGTTTTAGAAACCTTTGACAGTTTTCATATAATTTTGACCCTTTATAGAAAATAACTTTCTGAAAACCTTAAAAATACCATTTAAATTCAAGAAAAACTGTTTTCCCTCGTGAAAACCAATTGTGCTTTAAGTTATAAAACATTTTTGGGCCATACCCAAACCCTGTTTAAATTTTGGGGAAAAAAATAAAAAAAAAATTTGGAAAACTTTTGTCAAAATTTTAAGCTTCAAAAAATGTTTTGTGTTAAGACAGATAAACAGGAAAAACCTATTTTAAAAGGAAACCCAAAATATGTAAAACTGCTAAAACTATTTTTTAAAAGAAGAAGAAAAAAAAGAGGTTTATTTTTTTTTTGTGCCTTGGATTTCAAAGGAAAACTGGCAAAACTCTATATTTTTTGCGGCCCCTTTTAAGGGGTCTTTAGGATTTACTCCCAAAGAGTTTAAAAGTGTTTTTTTTTGTACCAATTTTGGGGTAAAAATTTAAACCCTTTTAATTTTACTTTTTTTTGTGGGGTTTTTTGGGGGAAAATGGTTTTTTAAAAAAATATAGCAATCCTATAAAATGTTTTTTTTTTTTTTTTTTTACAGTGGTCATTAAGCGGTAAAAAATGACATGCTTTATTTTCTCCCCAAAGGGCGATACCAGGTTGGGGGGATTTTATTACAAACGAAAACCCCAAATTTGTATTTTTTTTTGATTTTTTCCCGCTTTTTCAAATAAAAAAAACCCTTATTCAAAAAGGGAAAAAATGCTTTTTTCATTGGCATAGTTTTTAGGGTCCCAAAATTTTTTTATTTTTATGTGTACAGAGCTGTGTAGGGGCTTGTTTTTTGTGGAAGGAGTTGATATTTTTATTGATATCATTTTTGGGGGTTTTTTGATCGCTTTTAAAAGGTTGTATGAAGAAAATGCTGCAATTCTAGTAGTGTTTTTTCATATTTATTTTTAACAGCACTCACCGCGCAGTATATGTAACAGGTTAGTTTTACTCTGTGGGTTAACATGATTATGACGATACCCAATTTATGTAGTTTTTTTTAGTTTTTTTATGTTGAAGTGCTTAAAAATTGTTTTTATATCTGATAGGCATAACTTTTTTTATTTTTACATACAGAGAGTTATATTTGGGGTTTTTTGGTGGGGTGAACTGACATTTTAATGCATTGTGGGCATGGTGATTGATGGTTTCTATGGCGACCAGTACACAGCCGCAATGCTGTGTACTGGTCTAATATTGTAAGAGCAATCTGAAGATTGCTGTTACAAATCCCCTCTGGGGAAAAGTGAAAAAATGTAAAAAAGTAAAACACAAACACAAAAAAATAAATAAAAAACAAGTACATCGCCCTCTTCCCCTTTACACACGCCAAACGCCCCCAAAAAGATAAAAAATAAAGTACCCATATTTGGTATCGCCGCATCTGTAACGACCCACCCTATAAATCTGTCATCTTAATTAACCCATGTGGTGAACGGCGTAAAAAAAAACAACAAAAAACAGTAACAGAATTTTTATTCTCCTGCAGCACATAAAATTGAATAAAAAGCGATCAAAAACTCATCTAAATGCCAAAGTTGTACCAATTAAAACGTCAGTTCATCCCGAGAAAAAAAATTCCTTACTCAGCTCTGTATACAGAAAAAAAAAAAAAGTTATGGCTCTCAGAAGATAGTGATGCATAAATATTGTTTTACACAATAAAACACTTTTTTTTTTTTTTAAGTGCTTCTAAATATAAAAACTATATAAATTGAAAAGTGGGAGCGGTGGACAGAATCTACTTTCTATGAATGTCTATGATATTTGACTTCAAATCCTTATTTCGGAGGAAATTTATGACCTTTTTCTTTCTTTTCCTAAGCGGGGTTCACTTTAGTTCAGCACTGGTTAATACTGCAGTTGACTTAACAATGTCTTAATGATTTTCTTGTCTACTCTTATTTCCCACCTATTAAAAGTATTACATTGTGATTTCTGAGGAAAGTATATCTATGGCAGTGTTTATATGTTCTTTTGTTCTTACTGTTGTACTAGAATGTTTGTTTTCTAATTATTTTCTTTGTATATGTGAAAAATGTAATAAAAAGTTTCATGATAAAAAAAAAAAAAAACTATATAAATTGGGTATAGCCATAATCGTATCGACCCAGAGAGTGAAGCCAACTTGTCATGGATACTGTATGGTGAGCTCTGTTAAAAATAAAAAACACTACTAGGATTGCAGTATTTTCTTCACCCTGCCTTCCAAAAACCTCATCCCGCAAAAAACAAGCCCCTACTCATCTCCGTACACAGAAAAATAAAAAAGTTATGGCTCTCAGAATATGGCGACATGTTTTCCTTTTTGAATAAAAGTGTTTTTATTGTGTAAAAGCAGTAAAACATAAAAAAATACAAATTTGGTATCACTGTAATCATATTGACCTTGCTGGTAAAACTAGCATGTCCATTTATACGCACGGTGACCACTTGTAAAAAAAAAAAATAAAAAACACTACCAGGAATGCTGTATTTTGTTCAAAATGCCTCACAAAAACCTTAATAAAAAGTGATCAAAGCGTCATATGCCCCCATAATGGTACTAATAAAAACGTCAACTCATCCTTCAAAAAACAAGCCCACAATCAGCTCCGTATACAGAAAAATTAAAAAGTTATGGCTATCATAATAGGACAACATAAAAACGCAATTTTTTTATAGACCTATTTCTATTGTGTAAAAGTAATAAAACATAAAAAACTATATAAAATTTATATCATTGCAATCGTACCGACCTGCAAAGTAAAGTTATCCACTCACTAACACTGCACGGCGAACACTGTAAAATTAAAGCCCGAAAAACCAATGACGGAACTGTGTTTTCCCCCACCATTTTCATGGCCCAATGCTAAAAAAAACTATGGAACACCTGTGCGCCAAAAATGAACAGTATACCCCTAGATGAGATTCCTGAGAGGTGTTGAATTCAAAATAGGGTGACTTCTCCAAGGTTTCACTTGTTCTGGTACTTTGGGGGCTTTGCAAATGTGACATGACCCCACCAAAATCTGCGTTCCAAAATCCAAATAACACTCCCTCCCTTATATGTCCTAACATGCGCCCAAACACGGGTTTACACCCCCCCATGTAGGATATTGCCAAACTGGAAGAAATTGCTTTAACCCAAATTTTCCTTTTTTGTTCCAAAGGGTGGTGTACATATTTATATTTTTTTTTTCCCGGTGTTTTACTTTTTTTTTGCTTTTTTACTGTTTTTCAGTTTCCCCATAGGGGATTTGTATTAGTTATCCTCAGATCACTGATACAATAGAGATCAATACAGAGCAGAACTGCTCCATACTGGTCTCTATGGCAACTGTAAGGCTGTTCACACGCTGTATTTGCAGGGTGTAATTACGCCGCGCAATTACGCCGTGTGTACGGGGGCGGGACGGGAGTGGGGGCCGGGTGCGGGGGGCCGGCACCTCGCCGGCCCATAGATATTCATTACCAGCGGTGCATATACGCCGCTGGTAATTCACATGTCACTTATCTCCCCCCTCGGCGTATTCGGCGAGCAGGCAGAGGAGACGTAATCTATAGTTCTCTATGAGAACTGTGTGGGTTACCAAAAATGATGGGGACCCTATTCCAGCCGTAATTTGCACACTCCGGCGCGTAATTACGGACTGAAATACGTTCAATTTTAAGCCGTGTGAACATAGCCTAAGTCACAATGCATTGCGGGGCATGGTGACATTTATTACAATCCCGGGCTGACAGATACGGAAAGAGTTAGCTCCTTCTGCCTTTTCACGATGTATAGTTTGTGCTACGTGCTCTAATCTTGCCTTTCTGTTTTTGCCGTTGTCTAACCCCCCTTTTCCTGATTGGGTTTCATACCTTTTTTCTGTTTTGCTTAGCGCAGCATTTAAATAGATCACGGCACAAAGGGGTTTAAACCCCCCAGGGTGGAGCGCTTCCCCGGCCACGGGTGATGCGGCATGACCGCGTAATATACGCTGGTCCCATGTCCGATTTTGCGAGCTTGCTTGTGACTCCAAGATTCCATGACGTCCCCTACATAAAAATGCGGAACGCCTTTCGTAGACTAAAGCACGTAAAATGTGGGGAAAGGGGCTGAGGGGGGCTGATCGCTTGCACACTGTGCAGGAGTGATATATTGCAGAACAGTGTAAAATAATGGCTCTGTTATTACTCCCTGCCTATGGTAGATGCCTCAGGGCGGGGCCTAATAGGCTTCTGCATATGGCGACCAACAGCAAAAAGGGGTTTTGCCCTTTTCCTTTCATCCCCCGTACCCATCTTCAGTCTGGTGCTCAGAAGGGGTGTGTTGTTTTTGTTTGAATTGAGTCATGTGACCCACGGATGACATCCCCGGCCTTTCCTCTCTCTATCAAAAAAGGTTTTTATTATAGAGGGGTTCAAAATAAAATTGTACTCGGGGGAAGACTTTTCCTCCAGACCAAGGGTCCTAAGTTAAATCCCCGGAAACCCAAAAATCTGGGGATTTTTTTTTCCTTTGTCATCACATCCCTGATTGGTTTTTTTTTTTAATTTTTTTTGCACTGTTTGACAAATTACTAAGGAGCACGAGTCAGGAGTAAATGACTGCACCGGGGTTTGAAACCATAGCCCCCTGAGGGGAGAGATGGTCGGCATGTGGACCAGGACGAAAAGCTCTAGCCCTGGTCTTTATCCCCTGGGAGACTGTAAAAAAGGGACCAAGGAGCAGTAAAACAAAAAGGGTGAAGAATTTTTAAAAATGATGAATGGTGAAATGTTTTATTTAATTTTTTAGCTTTCCCAAACAAATTTTTCTTTTGTGCAAAACCCCTTTAAGGGGGGTGTACAATCCAATACTCCATTTTGGATGTTTGTACACAGCTTCAGAGCTCACACCATTTGAGCACCATAAATGTATGGCGCCAAGGAGTTAGGACAATCTGGAAAGTTTTTAAAAAAGGATGAAAAAATAGGTACAGGGAAAATTTAAAAGGGAAAGGCCCTCAAATAGAACAAGGAGATACCATGTACAGGACCAGGAACATACCAGGATTTGAAACCAATAGTCGAATGAAAAACAAGGTTATTAGGAAATACACCAGGATATGGAACCAAGTCAGGAAAAAGGGGTTAGACATGGCCAAATACAGGAAGACAAGATTACAGCAAGTAGCACAAACTATACAAAACGTAATAAAAAACTTCCATGTTTTGACCTTTGATCAAATTGACATGACAATGGGAAGGACAGGTCAATGCCTCCCTTAAACTACTATACCAGAAATTATCCTCCATAGGCTGTAAATTGCAACCAATGTTGCATCTTCTTGTTTGTAAGCTACACATTTATGGAGACCCTTCTATTGCAAATTATCAAAATAAAAACCCTTATTCCGGATATTAGTCAGGGTTCCAGCAGCTAGATTAATTAAATATTAGTAATAGCTTCTAGCAAAAATATGTGAAGGCAATGTTTTAGGCATAAAAGCCAAGAAGAAAATGACCCTTTTTTTACAGGAGGAGTTTTTTTCTGAAATAAATTTGAGTATTTGATGTCACCAATGTCGCAACTTCCGAGCAGGAGGGGGTCCACATCTTTCCATAATTTTTGAAGAACTAATCCCCAAAAAGAGTTAAAAAAAGCCCCATGGTTTTCATCCCTTAACCCCTGTGCCATGATCTAGACTACACTGCAGTGTACTCCCAGGTCACTTCCCCCAACTTAGTACCCGTGGGGGAAGTGAGCCAGGCAGGTACAGAAGGGGCGAAAAAGGGGGAGCAGTTTGCAGGTTGAGATTGGCAAAGTTCTTTTGTGGTCTCAGACAAACCAATAATCAGAGCAGGCAGCAGGACAGGTGGGGTTAGGAAGCAAACCCAAGTCAAAAACTGGTAATCAAAATACCAGACAGCACCCAGAAATGCCAAGATGAGGGAAGAGTCATTTTAAGTAGCCCCGTGGGCAAGGTAGCACACAGGTGGCACACACTGGCTATTTAAGTCAAGTAGGACCAGCATGTGTGGGCCTTATACAGAAGCCGAAGAAAAAGGGATCAGCTGCTGAAGTGGGAGCTGCACACAGCGGAGAATAGGTAAGCATCGGTGTTGTAAAGAAATGGACTGGCCATAACGACTCTTTAAAACCTTACTGTTTTGGGTTTTTTTTAAATTGTCTAAATTTCTTTGAAATAACCGAAACCAGGGGCCAAGGACCTTTTTAAAAAATCAATATAATTTTTGAAAACCCCCAAAAAACCCTTGGGAGGGATTTGGAAAAAACGATAGTTTTTTTGATTTTATAAGGGCGGTTAACGTTTCATTGACGGTAAAAAATGACGATTTTTTTTATTTTTTTAGGATTCAGGATACTCCTTTTATGTAGTTTTCATTGTTTTACTTTAAAAAAATATTTGTTTGTTTTCATTTTTTTCCCGGATAAAACTTTTTTATTTTTCTAATGTTGGAACTATATGATGTTTAATTTTTTATGGGGTACAGACTACCTTCTATTGGTACCAATTTTGATTATGAAACTACCTGTTGAAAAAACGCTCTACTTATTTGCTTTTGTTTTTTTTAAAATTCTAAGTTCCTTGAAGGTAGTCTTTGTAATAAAAAGTCTGTGAATTTTCAGTTTTTTATAACATCAGTTGAAAAAGAGAACAGTTCTCTTGAAAACTTACCCCAATTTAATAATTTTCTCTAAAAGGTATCAACTGATTTCGTCACTCTTCAGGTATATTTATACAGTATTCATGGTTTGATGCATAGCTATAAGGAATGTAAGTATGGTAGCAGTTGCACATTAAGCCCTAGTTCCAGAGGCCACAAAAGATTTTATACATGTTATTTTATGTGTATTTACAGGTTGGGAGCTTAAATGCTTGTTTCTTTGCTAAGAAAAGGGTTTTCCCGGTTGAAAAAATTATGAACAAGGAAGGTAAGTTTGGGTTTTATCTTTTCTATCTAAAAATAAAGGTTAAAATAAAATATACTTGCAACTATGAGCCTGTACTTTTTCTCTGTTCGCTAACTTTTTGGCTCCCGATTACTTTGGGATCTTAGGGTATATTTTCATCCAGCAGATTTGTTGCAGAAATTTCTGCAATTGTTATATGCTTGCTGCTACACAAATATATAAAGGTATTGTGTCACCCCTGGTAGTTTTAGAATTTTAAAATTTTTTTGGTAAGCCCTGTTGTTGTGTCCCCAATGCGTCCATGAAATGCTTTCAGTATTTACCGTTTTGCCTTTTTACAGTTGTGACTGTCTTATGCAGCAGTGTCGGTCTCAGCTGGGGAGGGGAAGGTGGGGGGTGGTTAGCAGTTTGAGAGTTTGGCCATAGATGAAAGAATAAAGTACTCTGAGTAGTACTAGAAATATCTGCTGTGAGAGAGTCAGGATGTAGGAGGCCTGAACACAGCTACCATCAGACCAGCTAGAGGGATAGAGGCAAAAGGAACTGAAGGGTATTGGGAGCAAAACATGTGGGAGAGCAACTGACAAAGAAAGAGAGGCCCAGGTGCTGAGAGACTTTTTGCTCTGACACACATTAATGACACTCAGGGCTGTTCCTAGGCTAAATTCCACTCAGGGCGGGGTGAAGAAATATCTCCCTCTCCGTAACATAATGCGCCGCGATGTGACACAGTGCATCACCATCAACCAAATCCAAAATATACAAAAAGCTTTAACACAATGTGCTACGTATAAAACTACTAAATAATAGTCATACACTGCTACAAAAAACCAGAATCAAAGACTAATAGCACCAATAGTACTAATGTCCTACTAAAACCACATATCACCAGCACACAATGACCACTTATCACCACCACATAGTAACTGAATAATACCACAACACCATGATCACATATCATCACCCCATAGTGACTGAAGAATTCCGCCACACCATGACCACAAAGTAACTTAATAATACCACCACACCATGACCACATATCACCCTCACATAGTGACTGAATAATACACCATACCATTACTGAATATAAACCATTATACTACAACCAATCTTGCCAGTGTACAGTGGCCATACAGTGCTAGATACCCGTTATACACAGGCTCTGCAGACATATAAGTGATTACAGCAAAGTTACATCCAGGGACTTACAGGAGATGTCTCTGAAGAGTTGTTCTCTTTCTCCTCTTCTTCTCCATCTGTCCCAGACCTCCATGATGTTTTCTGCAGGTCACAGCTCTTCACTGTAGAATTTAATAAACAAACATTTTAGACTCTTCACTTTAACAGCACTACATTGCCAATTCCTATCTCATACAAACTCCCCATCTATAGTGCCCCAAATGGTAATAATTACCCCCTTGTGTCCCAAACAGTAAACGTGCCCCCAAACGGATATGGTACTACCATTTGTGTACCAAGTTTTAGTCTGCACCAAGTTTTGTATATCAATATAGGATGTAGTTAAATTCCCTAAGACAATATGTAGGTACACCCCCAAACTAAGTAGGCAGTCCTCAATTAGGTAGGTTTATAGCGCCCATTAGGTAAGTAAACTTATAGGTCCCCCAATAGGTAGGTATCTCAGTCCCCTATTGAGTAGATAGGGCTACAAATAAGCAAGAAATATTATGTATATTATGTAGTTATATAGGCCCCTGTAGGTAGTTATTTGAACCCTGTAGCCAGGTAGATGGCCCCTGTAGCCAGGTAGATGGCCCCTGTAGCCAGGTAGTAGCCCTCTGTAGCCAGGGCTGTATTTACAGCTCATGCTGCCCTAGGCACTAAGGGCAACATGTATGATTGGGAGTTGCGCCTGTTTTCTGGCGAAAACTGCGCCTCACCATGTCGAATCCCCTGTCGGACTCAGGGATGCGATGCTAGGCGCAACCTTCGCCACTTTCGGCTGCGCCTAAAATGAAGGGGCGTGCAATGGGCGCGCCGTGGACGTTCTGGGGCGGGACGAGGCAAATTCGAAAACTCCGAGGCATGCATGATCGCGGGTCGGCAAAGTGAGGCGCATTGCTACGCTCTACAGCTCTGACAAGCAGACCTAGTTGAATGTGGACTGTCAAAGCAGAGAAGTCGAAGTGGAGCGCGGTATTCTTGTAATGCGCTCAAGTTCGACACTTACAGCAGTACACTACTACAATAAATGAAATGTCAAGAAAAATAAATAATTAAGCAAGAAATCCTGCTTGGCGGACCACAGGTCCCAGCAAGCCTTTTGTTGGATATACTGAATTGCATTAAACTTCTAAGCAGGCCAAATACATCTAAAATTGTTGTTATGGAAAATGTTTAATAAAACATCTGTCCAACATCTGCATTTGCTTATGTGATGTTACATTAGTGTAATTTCCATGGACTTTGGCATACATTTTGTAGTGGATATTTTTTTCTTTGAAGCTAATATATATATTGCCATTAATGTTCTTGTAAAAAATTTATTAATACATTGATTTAATTGTTCCAGCACTTGGATATGTCTGTTTATTAAGTACTTCATTTCAATGACCAATCCATTTTATTCTTCATACTGTGTAATGTATTTCCGACGCGAAATCCGTTCCGGAATTACATTGCAAATACGTGCCAAATTTTGTGACGCGTATGTGCAACGGATTTCGCGTAGGAAATACGTTCCCCATTATTTACTAGCCGGACACAGGAGCGGGGACTGGTGAGTACGGGGTTTCCCAGCCAAGAGCAGAAGGACAACAGCTGTGGGCAGTCGCGGCACCCGCGCCGGACCCCGTAAGCGCAGGGGGACGGCTGCGGCAAGCCGCGGCACCAAGCGCCGTGACAGTACCCCCCCTCCTTAGCTCTCCCCCTCTTCCTTTGGAATCAGGGGACAGATTGGCCTCAGGTTCCCACGAACGCTCCTTCGGACGCAAGGCCTTCCAATCAATAACGAAGAACGGCTTCCCCCTCACGGTCTTCTCCGCCAGCACCTCCTTGACCTCAAAGATGTTATCTGTATTAGCAACAGAAGAAGGCGAGACAGATCTACGGGAGAAGCGGTTCAGCACCAAACGCGTTTGGGATACGTAGAGTCAGGGGCAAGCGGAGCTTATAGGACACTGGGTTCAGTCGCCGAAGTACCACAAAAGGGCCCAAGTATTTGGGGCCCAACATGTAACTGGGCACCTTAAAGCGTATGTACTTCGCGTATAACCAAACCCTATCGCCTGGCTCAAATCGGGGCGGGGACCTACGATACCTGTCAGCCTGAAGTTTGGTGCGGTCAGAAGCTCATAGCAGGGCCTGTCATGTGAGTTGCCAGAGAGCCTTGATGTCCTTTACTTGGGCATCCACGGCAGGGACAAGAGACGCAGTAGCTAGAGGGAGAGGTGGGCGGGGATGTAACCCAAAGACGACAAAAAAGGGGGAGGCCCCAGCGGATTCTGACTCTAAAGAGTTATAGGAAAACTCTGCCCAGGAGAGAAGATCGGACCAGTTATCCTGACGAGCGGACACAAAGTGCCGCAAGTAGGTACCCAATACCTGGTTAACCCTCTCTACCTGCCCGTTAGTTTGAGGGTGGTATGTAGATGAAAAATCCAGCTGAATCTGCAACTGACAGCACAGAGCCCGCCAAAATTTAGCAATAAACTGGACTCCCTTGTCAAAGACAATATGCAAAGGGAGACCGTACAAGCGGAAAATATGATGGAAAAAATGTTGGGCCAGCTGGGGGGCAGAGGGTAACCCAGGCAGTGGGATAAAGTGAGCCATTTTGGAGAAACGATCGGTCACCACCCAGATGACCGTGTTTCCAGATAAGGGCGGGAGATCTGTGACAAAGTCCATGGTGACATGGGTCCAGGGTTTTTCTGGCACAGGGAGAGGCTGAAGAAGGCCCGCGGGTTTGGGCGAGGAACCTTATTTCGGGCACAGGAGGAGCAGGCCAGCACAAAGTCCCTGACATCTTGAGCAAGGGTGGGCCACCAGAAGTAACGGGAGACCAGCTGTAGAGACTTATGGACTCCTGGATGCCCAGCTGTTCAGGAAGAAAGTCCCCCCTTCAGGATTCTAGGCCGCAAGGCAGGGCACACATACGTCGGCCCGGGGGGCAAGTGGTGAAGATCCACGGGTTCAGCCGCGACGAGCTGTTCAGGAGGGACTATGTGCTGTGGAGGAGACTCAAGACCCACCTGGCCTGCCGGGGATTCAGGCGCTGAGCCGACTGAAGATATAGGAGGTTTTTATGGTCGGTGAAGATGTCAATAGGGTGACGTGCCCCCTCCAACAGGTGACGCCACTCTTCCAGAGCCAACTTTATGGCCAGTAATTCGCGATCCCCTATGGTATAATTCTTCTCGGCAGGAGAGAAAGTTTTGGAAAAAAATCCACACCTATGCAGTTTACCCGAGGAGGATCTCTGCAGGAGGACAGCACCGGCATCTACCGAGGAAGCATCCACTTCCAGAATGAATGGGCGGTTCGGGTCCGGGCGAGACAAGACCGGAGCAGACGTGAATGCAGATTTGAGACGGTTGAAGGCTTCTTGAGCTTCGGGGGCCAGGATTTGGGATTGGCGTTCTTCTTAGTTAGAGCCACCAGGGGAGCCACAAGCGTAGAGAAGTGTGGGATAAATTGTCTATAATAATTGGAAAATCCCAGAAATCGTTGAATGGCCCGAAGGCCCACCAGTTGTGGCCACTGCAACACTGCGGAGAGTTTTGAAGGATCCATCCGGAGGCCCTTATCAGAGACGATGTACCCTAAAAAGGGTAAGCTGGTACGTTCAAAGAGACACTTCTCCGGTTTGGCAAAAAGCTGATGGGTGCGGAGTCGCCTGAGGACCTGGCAGACGTGGTGGCGATGAGTTACGAGATCCGGAGAAAAGATTAGAATATCGTCCAAGTAGACAATGACACAGATGTAGAGTAGGTCCCGGAAGATCTCGTTGACAAAGTTCTGAAATACAGCAGGAGCGTTGCAGAGACCGAATGGCATAACCAGATACTCGAAGTGGCCATCCCGCGTATTAAACGCCGTTTTCCACTCATCGCCTTCTCTAATACGAATTAAATTATAAGCACCGCGTAGATCCAGCTTGGAAAAGATTTTTGCGCCACGCAGGCGGTCGAAGAGTTCGGAGATCAAGGGCAGAGGATAGCGGTTTTTATAGTAATTTTATTTAAGCCCCGATAGTCGATGCAGGGCCGGAGAGACCCGTCCTTTTTCTCCACAAAAAAGAAGCCGGCTCCTGCTGGAGAGGAGGACTTACGAATGAAGCCTTTACGGAGGTTCTCACGGATGTACTCAGACATAGCCTTAGTCTCCGGGACGGAAAGAGGATAGACTGGCCCCGGGGAGGAGTACAGCCAGGTTGCAGATCTATGGGACAATCATAAGGCCGGTGCGGAGGAAGAGTTTCGGCCTGTCTTTCTGAAAAGACATCGGCAAAGTCCCAGTATGTCGTAGGTAGGCTTGGAGGAGGCTTGGTAGACTTCAGGGAAGTGACCCGAGGAGTTGCGGCTTCGACAGGCAACGTGAGAGACACGCGGAATCCCAATGCATGACTTCACCTGTGCTCCAGTCCAAGGTCGGGGTATGGTCCTGTAACCACGGGAGGCCCTGAAGGATTTCAAACGAGGATCGAGGCAGGACGAGAAGTTGCAAAGTCTCCTTGTGAAGAGACCCAATCTACAAGGTAAGGGGAGCAGTGCGGAAGCGGATAGCGTCCTTAAGGCATTCGCCACTGACAGAGGAGACGAACATAGGCTTCAGCAACGGAACCACGGGGAGACGAAACCTGGTCACAAGTTCGTGGCTTATGAAATTTCCTGCAGATCCTGAATCAATAAAGGCGGTGGCCTGAAAGGTGCTGTCCGGTAAAACACCAACACATACGGGCATGGTCAGACAGGGAGAGGCCGCTCTGACACCTAGGGTTGCCTCTCCTACAAGCCCTAGGTGCGGAAGTTTCCCGGGCGAACCGGACAGTCCCCAATAAAATGGCCAGAACCGCCACAATAGAAGCACAGCTGCTTCAGACGACGCTGAGAACTTTTCTCCTGGGACAGATGGGCTCTCTCAACCTGCATAGGTTCTTCTTCGGAAACCATCGGAGGAGGGAGAGGTGGTCGCTGGAAAGTGGGAGCCCAGCAGGGCAAACGGCGTGGGCGGACGACCTCCCGTTGAAGGCGGAGTTCTTGTTGCCTTTCGGCGAACCAAATATCGACTCTGGTGGCTAAGTGGATTAGGTCATCCAGAGCAGCTGGTAGATCCCGAGCGGCGAGCTCATCCTTGATTCGTCCTGCGAGACCTTGCCAGAACGTCGCCACCAAAACTTCATTATTCCAGTCCAGCTCCGAAGTGAGAGTGCGAAACTGCACTGAATACTGACCGACCGTGGTGTCGCCCTGACGAAGCCGGAGCAGTGCTGCGGCAGCCGATGAAGTACGGCCTGGTTCCTCAAAGACAGTGCGGAACCCCTGGAGGAACCCCTCGGCTGTCAGAGGATCCCCTCGATCCCACAGTGGCGTGGCCCAAGCCAAGGCTTTTCCAGACAAGAGGCTGATAATGAAGGCCACCTTGGCGCGCTCTGTGGGGAATTGATGTCCCATCATCTCGTGGTGGATGGAGCACTGGCTGATGAAGCCTCGGCATTTCTTGGGGTCTCCATCGTAGCGTGAGGGGAGTGGCAGATGCAGAGAAGGTCCCGAAGCCGAAGCAGGTAGAGCAATGGATGCCGGAGCAACGGATGCGGGTGCGGAGGCGGCAGCCGGTGGAAGTAGACGTGTCTTAAGGTTCTGCATCATGGCCGCTAGCTGGTCAATACGTTGACTCTGCTGGGCGACAGCCGTCGTGACATCCCGGAGGTCGGGCAGAGGTACCCTGGCGGAGTCCATGGACAGTTTGTACTGTAATGCGGGGGTGGATTCGCTGGACCACCGCAAGCGATGATAGTTGAGCCACGCCTAAGTAGCCCCCAGTTTTCACCAGAGCCCGCCGCAAAGCGGGATGGACTTGCTGTGGCGTGAGGCTACCAGGTCGCTACCCCTGACGTGACTTGCTTGCGATGGCGGCCGGGGTACTGCATGGTACAGAATCGTAATCCAGAGCCGTAGTCGGGGACAGGCAGGAGGTCAGGGCAGGCGGCAGAGGTTCGCGGTCAGGGCAGGCAGCAAACAGGCAAGGTCAGGAAACGTAGCGGAACGGACTGGTACATGGGTAATCAAACAGAACTTCAAACTCTCTCAAGACTTGCTAACGCACACCAACAAACTGGCAGAGAGTGCTGGGGGCGTATACCTTATATAGGACCAGCGTCCGTTAATAACCAATTAATGGCGCGCTGGCCCTTTAAATCCAGACCAGCCGTCGCGCGCGCGCCTTAAGCAGCGGTTACGCGCGCGGCGGCTGTCAGAGCCAGACACAGGAGCGGGGACTGGTGAGTACGGGGTTTCCCGGCCAAGAGGAGAAGGACAACGGCTGCGGGCCGCGGCGCCGAGCGCCGTGACAATAAATATCAATCAAAGCTCACCCAGATGTGTTTCCCTGGACTGTCTTGGGACTGTCTCGTCCTGTTCATCAGTGGGTTCCTTCCAAAGTGGTGTGGGGTGATCAAATAATCAAATAAGGGGCTGGAGTGACAGAAAGGTGTCTGTTCTCCAGCAGCATGCCCATTCAAATGGCACAACAGCAATTATTTATTGTCAAAAGCTGCCAATGGGCTATCATTCCCTACTTTGAATCTCCCAATCCCCAGTCCTATTAGATATTAGGGACAAAACCATTCCTGCTATTCTAAACCTGTGATACACGGCATCTATATAAATCAACTGCATCTCAGAAAATCATCAGTGCAGTCACACAAAGGTGATCGGACTCAGTGATCTAGTGCGCACGAGCCAAGTACCTCTATCACTGTGCCTGCGCACTCAGTCTGTCAGACCAGGCAGTCACATTTAGACTGCTGTTTTTTGTTCCACAATGCACAGGCATCTTATACCCACACCTGCGTTCATTACATTAGTCCAATCAGCTGACATAATTCAGTGCGCATGCACCCAGAGTCTGAGCTTCCACATGTGGAACTGAGAGATAGTTACATCCACATTTAAAACTGGCAATCCATCCCTTTTACCACTATACAGTTATATCATATACAAATATTATTGACATCAAATTGTAAGGGGACCATCTGGATGACCAATATTGTAATTCTAAAAATTACGAGTGACGTGTATGAATGGGACTGCTCCAGTTTTCTGGTGTACTTTGAGCCAAAAAGAATGTATGAACAGAAGCACTCCAGACTCGCGATAAGTCCCTTTGTAATGTGCCAGAGACACTTTTTAGTGCGGCAAACATTTGGGGCGTTCTGGGGGCGTGCCACATCATAGAAGTAGATACATTTATGATTCCTTGAGGCCAAATCTAGGTACAGAACAGTTAGAACAGCCAGACCAAGTTAAAGGTAGTGCCAGACTTGTCGTATTGGCACTAAACTGCGTATGTATGTGTGACCTGTAAAAGAACAGATTCATACATTCTGGCACATTCTACACTGTCTTAAAGCTATTTAGAACTGGCCTGACAGCCAGTCTGGAGGTCTTAGTCCCAGGTCAGTCTGGAAATATTTACATAGTCTCATGCCAGTATATATCAGACACTTAAAGGATCAAAACTGGGAATAGTTTAAAAATCAAAACAGATTTTTGTGTGTGTAAGAAATGCATGTTTTGTGGCTTATTGTTATAGGTTCATCAATAGTTACATTATCAACTTGAGTCAAATGGCTGGATGAAACCAGATAATTTGTTCAGATAATATCTCGAACTACAGCCAAATTCAAAGAAAGCATGACAAAATATTGTTTTCATTCAAACAAATAGGCAATCATTTTTCATGCTTTCTATGAATTTGGCTGTAGTTCAATATATTATCTGGCAGCTTTTGCAATGGGAGGTACCTCTTTAGACAATAAATAATTGCTGTTTCTGCCATTTGAATGGGCATACTGCTGGAGAACACACACCTTTCTGTCACTCTAACCCCTTATGTATTTATTTGATTACCCCACTCCAATTTGGAAGGAACCCACTGTTGAACAATACAAGACAGTCCTGGAAAACTCATCTGGGTGAGCTTTGATTGATATTTATGCATCTGACACTTTTTTGATAATCTTAAGTGTAGGGGAATTATAGAAGTATTAGGGGGAGTATAGTGGAGTCGCTCTTATAAGGGTGGTTATCCTGCTGAGGGACTCATTAGGGTACTACCAGTTAGGGAGATATACCCATTTTCATAAGACATGTGCTTTTGAATGTAAAAAATATTACATACAAAATTGACTATCTGAAAAAGACGTTAAACAGTACACATGGATACTCAGATGGACTATGGATACATCCAGAGGTGGTGAGTTGATTAACAAGCCTATGTTTAGTGTTTTTTTTGCGTTTATGACTGATTATAATTTTAGATGTATTTATTAAAAAATATGTTTTATAGGGAATTTTTCTATTTTTGGGTGATTTTTGATATATTTTCAATTCCTGTTAAAATCTTGTGAAATTTATTGGTATTTTGGTTTTCTCACCACACTGTTATACTGAGTCACAAGTAGTGTTACAAGTAGTGTTACACTAAACTTGTCTCCACAGGCTTTGGGTGAGTCCATAGCAGTGATTAGCATATTTAGCTTCTCTGTAAGCAGCTGAGCTGTTACACTGACAAATGCAGGCGATGTTATTTCTTCAGTAAAACAAAAGGTACATGAGCTGTGAGGAGTGAAAACAATGGCTTATCTGTAATCTTGCTAGAGATAATTAGTTTGCTCCAGAGCTCAGTCCATCCATGGGGATGATGTCACTCCCTGCTCAAAGCGCTTTGCCCTAATCAGATACCATAGCTATGGTCAGGCAACCAGGTAACCATAAAAACATAAAATGTGACTCTCATATCTCATGACCAAAGTAAAATCTATTGATCAATGTATTTAGAAAAAGTCTTTGTAGTGAGAAAGCCCCTTTAATGACTCATGCAAGCCATCTGAGATTTTTTTTTTCATTTCCCGAACAATCGCTTTAACTACAAACTTAAATCTGAAAAAAACCTCACAACTGAGGGCACTAGGCTCCCAAATAATTAGGTCTCTACTTATATCAGAGCTGTTCTGATCATACACAGCCTCCTCCAAATTAAGGTCCAGTTTCGATTACCTCCTTCCTGTCTTTCTCCATCCTTACATTTTCATAGTCACAGTGAGCCTCCTCAGAGTTACCCCACTAAGTCTTTAAAATATTCTTAGCTTATACTGCCTCAGGTGCATCCTGATCATTGCAAACCAACCTCATCTCTAGCCAACCTAGCCATGTCTCAAAAGTGTCAAAAAACTACAAAGCCACACTTACAGCTCAATGGCTGGTGGATACACTGAGTACCAGCAGCAGGCGTCTCTGGCCCTTGTGCTGCATGGGAAAAGATAACAGGTGCCGTTAATTAATGAGCAAAGGCTCTAGATACTAGTTCACACCAGTATGCAAAAAGCCACAGTATAACACATGGGGAGACTGCAAAAAAATGCAACAATACCGATGAAAATTGCATATAGATAAAGCGATACAAAAGGTAACGCCATTTGTACAGTTACACCATGCTGGGTTTCAGCTTATATCACCCACAAAAAAAATGGGCAAGCTTCTCAGCACTTAGAAGGTGCACTGCACAAAATACTTGTACCCGAAGCTACCCAGTATTTTAGGGCAAAAAGATAACATACTAGAAAAAAAATCAAAATATGAGGTATTAGTTGATACAGTAGCTACAGTACGCAAGCTCGCAAGCCAACGGCAAAGCTCCTCATTTCTTGCGAGTCCCTACACTATCAAAAACCAAAACCACAGAAAAATGGAACATATATTACCAAAAAAACTACAAAGCCACACTTACGGCTCAATGGCTGGTGGATACACTGAATACCAGCAGCAGGCGTCTCTGGCCCTTGTGCTACATGGGAAAAGATAACAGGTGCCATTAATTAATGAGCACATGCTCTAGATACTAGTTCACACCAGCATGCAAAAAGGCACAGTATAACACATGGGGAGACTGCAAAAAAATGCAACAATACCGATGAAAATTGCATATAGATAAAACGAGTGTATCCACCAGCCATTGAGCTGTAAGTGTGGATTTGTAGTTTTTGGTAATATATGTCTCAAAAGTGCTAATTTTCGTCCCCTGATAACTAGTCCCCAAACAGAAAAGTAATGCCACTTTTAGAAAGAAAAATAAAGTTATTTGTCAACTTCAAAACATGTGCGTCTTTCAAAGGGAAGCCCCTCTTACAAACAATTGAAAAACTTTTGCCATATGTCTGGTGCCTGTCAATTTACCCTTATAGCACAAATTGGTGGCACTGGAAAAAAAAATGAGATAACCTCATTCAAATGTTTGCATTCTGTCAATATTTTTAGCTTCGTTTTAGCGGTATTATTTCCCAATAGCCAGTGACTAGTACTGTATATTTGAAATTTTGACATAAATGCATATAAGTTTTCTTATAAAAATGCACTGGGCCTTTCTCATCAAATGTTTCTAGCATGAAGACTGATCTTGTTACCCATAACAACTAAAGGTGATTTTTTTGTTAACTGCTGTGGAAAAATTATAGCTGTATTGTGATTGGTGCCTTTGGATCTAGAAAGCCAACAATTTAATTATCTCTAATTATTTCCTCTTATACCAGTTAAATGGAACATTTTTTATCATATTTTTTTTCTCTGATAGATATAAGAACTGCTAAAAGTGTTAGTGGAAGAAGCATTAATTTGGCATTGTCATATAGAGGTCGGCAAGCTCTCAAAGCTGTTGACTTAGAAGATAAGGTAAATATATATAACATAAAATCTGTTGTCTTCTTTCACTAAAAATGTTTATTGGAATTTCAGAATTAAAAATACATTTGTAGCCCGATAAATACCCAAGGTTGCCACTTGACTAGTAACTTCTGGCCCGTACAATATTCTACATACTGTTTCCCCAAAAATAAGACAGCGTCTTATAGTAATTTTTGCTCCTAAAGATGTGCCACGATTTATTTTCAGGGGGTGTCTTATTTTTCCATGAATAAATTATAGCATGCTATACTAGTGTGTGTATACATATATATCTTAAAGTTTAGAGTCACAAACCATAGGATATGTGTATGTAAAGGACAATTAATGGCAGCTGCAGTGACTTATCACAAAGGATGGCAAATGGGACATGCTGGGATCTGTGGAACTAGATATCCCAGCATGCCCCATCAGGCCCCATCAGCCATCTGTGAGATGTGTGTGTCAGTGTCATTGCTTTGTTCTCTCCCCTCTTTCCTCTGTCACTTACATGTACTTTCTGTCTACTCTCCTTTGGATTTTCGGGACCTGTGGTGACATCACAGTCACATGGCCTCCCTTCACAGGTCCTTCAACCCTCTAATGATTTCCGCTATGTCTTATTTTCGGGGGGTGCCTTATATTAGGGAATTCAACAATCTCTGCTATGTCTTACTTTCGGGGTGTCTTATTTTCGGGGAAACACGGTAGCTGTTGCTAGTTTTACATTTTTACAGGCAATATTAATGGCCAGGAAATTTGCAAGCAAGAGGGCGCTATCACTAAACTGACAAGACCCTTCGCCACAACCAACCAGGCCACAATGAGCTTCCACATCTTACCACAAAGCAGATATTGGCCAGCTGGTGTCAATGCAAAGTCTGTTTTTTTGGCAAGCTGGTGTACATTATTATTATAACAGTATGGATAATTGGCATTGCATTTAGGCCAGAATATTATGGACAGGTTATTGGCTCAGCTGGTTATGTGTAGAGAGGTGTCCTACTAAAAGTATAACGTTTGGTGACAGAGGTAATTTCTGGCTTCAGTAAACAATTTTCTAATATTGACTTATATTGTGGTGAGTACTGGGCTTCAGTGTTATTATCAGCCACAGTAACTAGGGCAGAGCTCGAGTGTTCCATTATTTAGCTGTTTATGGGCACCTGGATTCACCATTCTTCTTAATATCTGCTTATGTATGTATGAAATCATCACAAATGGACAGTCTAAATCAATCTACTTTAGGTAGAACTAATATTTGAAAACTAATTTTCATGTTGCATATACAGTACTTGGCGGCAACACCACCTCTTGAACCTCAAATGTTTGATACAGAAACCACCTTTAGGATGACAGCCACTGTGACATGACCCATTAGGGCTGCACCATTTTTTGGTGTATATTGCGCCAAGAAATGTTGACGCCCTATTCTCTATATAAATGAACTGTAGTACACCAAAATTAGGTGCATTGTACGCCAGGCACTGCACATCTGAATACATCTAAAACAAGAATCAAATATGCTAGTAGTGATATGCTATGCGCCTAGGTTATGTGCCTAGATTATGCGCCTAGGTTATGTGCCTAGATTAGGTGCATCAATTATACTATGCAAGGCATACCAGACGCTAGATTTTTGACAGATTTTCATTATGGCGCACTATACATTCTTTTAATGCCCCTCAAAACTGGTGAGAAGGCGCTTCTTTTCTGATATGTCAGCCATAATGTTATCACAAGGCTACATGAATGAAACTTGGCGCCTCGACAATTTTTTGTGTCTTTTTTTCCTGTGTAAAATGCATCCAGATATGAGTGGTGAATGTGTGGTCATAAATGTCGCCTATGATTCAAGGCGGCTCACATCTGTATTTGTTGCATTAGTAATGTGCCAAATGTGTATTTGACATACAGCAATAGCTGGCACACCACAGGTCTCGCTGAGACTTGCTGCAAGATCATAACCATAGTTTCTATTCACTGACATGCTATTTGAACGCCTTTTATTTTATTTCTAACCTGCTATGATGTGTTTGTAATACTGATAATACCACGCTAACTCCGTAAATACACGATTGAGGATGGGATTTATGGTAAATGCTTTATTGGTTTAATTAATTTATATTATTTAATTTGAAATGAATTTTACATTATATTAATCTTAAATACATTTTATAGGAGATAATTGTACATTTTTGGGATATTATCTAAAATTTTATATTCATTTTATATTATATAATTTATTATGAAATGTATATAGTTAAATTTTATATAGTTTCATAATTATCATAAATTACTTTTTATTATTCTACTGGTTAGTCCCCGGAGTCGATTGCTAAGGTCTTATCAATAGACTTGAGGCCTTAACAACCGGCTTAACGACTATTAGTGACTTCACAAAGCAGTAAATTGTGTCCCCCAGGGAAGGTAATATATTCCCCCAGTAAGTTATAAGTCCCCCAGTAGGTGGTTATATACTTTATATGTCTCCTGGTAGATTTGTAGTTTACATGTCCCCCAGCAGGTATATAGGCAGGTTATGGATCCCCCAGCAGGTATATGGGCAGGTTATGGATCCCCCAGCAGGTATATGGGCAGGTTATGGATCCCCCAGCAGGTATATGGGCAGGTTATGGATCCCCCAGCAGGTATATGGGCAGGTTATGGATCCCCCAGTAGGTATATAGGCAGGTTTAGGTCCCCCAGCACACATGGGTAGGTTATATGTCCCCCAGCAGGTATATAGATAGCTTATAGGTCCCCCAGCAGGTATATAGATAGCTTATAGGTCCCCCAGCAGGTATATAGATAGCTTATAGGCCCCACAGCACGTGTATATATAGGTAGCTTATAGCTCCTCCCTGCACGTATAAAAGTAGATAATAGCCCCCCTGCACATATAAAAGTAGATAAAAGACCCCAGTACAGAAAAAAGTAGATAACAGCCCTCCTGCACATAAAAGTAGATAATAGCCCCCCTGCACATATAAAAGTAGATAACAGCCCTACTGCACATATAAAAGTAGATAATAGCCCCCCTGCACATATAAAAGTAGATAACAGCCCACCTGCACATATAAAAGTAAATAGCCCCCCTGCACATATAAAAGTAGATAATAGCCCCCCTGCACATATAAAAGTAGATAACAGCCCTCCTGCACATATAAAAGTAGATAATAGCCCCCCCAGCACATATAAAAGTAGATAATAGCCCCCCTGCACATATAAAAGTAGATAACAGCCCTCCTGCACATATAAAAGTAGATAATAGCCCCCCTGCACATATAAAAGTAGATAACAGCCCTCCTGCACATATAAAAGTAGATAATAGCCCCCCTGCACATATAGAAGTAGAGAATAGCTTCCCCCTGCATATTTATAATTAGATTATAGGCCCCCAGCATGAATAGGGTGAATTAAAAGTAATAAACTGACAGCACTCACCTGACCTCGCTCCCTGCCGCTGTCGCTGCTCCCGGTCTGTTTCTTCAGTGGCGTGACGTCACCAGGCCGCGCGCGGGCAGCATGATGACGCGCACGCCGCCCGTGCTATGCACACCGGCGCGCACAGCGCCGCATCCTGCCTGCGGCTCCTTAGTACTCTGCGGAGCTCTCTGCTCCGCCAAAGCATCTAACTGTATATGCGTCCGGCGGACGCACATACAGTTAGTCCTGGCACCGCTGCCGTCGCCAAGGTCCTAAGCTGATAGCTTAGCGACTGGTAACGGCTTAGGACCCTAACGATCGGCGGCGGCGCAGGGGACTACTACTGGTATAGGTTGAGAAATAATGGACATTTTTTGCCCTAACGGCAAATCTAGTTCCATTACACCTACTCAGGCAGACCATATTAAAATAGGTTTCTGCCGTTTGACATATGTCCTTTTTTTCCGTCCCACATTTAAAAAAATGTTTTAAATACTATGCATTAAAAGGGTGTCGGACCATCGCACAATCCCTAAACATGTTCTTCAAAAACCCCATCCATGGGGGATTTTCACGTTTAGCGCATTTAACGCCAGGACATTAAAACTGACCCCTTTATACATGTCGCCCTAAATGTCTGCTGCCTAGTGACATGGAGATCTGTTACTTACTTTGTTTGGATAGGGAGGGCATCAGGCACAGAGCGCATAGTAAGCGCTTGTCATGATTTATATCTGCTTTGCAATGTTTTTGGCCAAAGCGGGGAGGTTTAAGATCTTTTAAATTGGACACTAAGGGCGACATGATAAAGTGCCGGGTCGGGGCGCGCTTTCCCGCTTTTTTTCCCCAAACCCTGCGTTATTTATTCGGGGGGCGGGGCGCGTATCATCCTATTAAAGTCCCCCGCGCCTTCGCCATTGTTTAGGTCAGTGTGGGACTTAGGCGCAGGCCGCCGCCCTGAGATTCGCCCCGGAGGTATGGGTTATCCATGCGGTAAAAGTCCCCCCGCCCCCGCCAGTGTGTTAGCGCATGCGGGGGCTGAGGGCCCCGTCGGCGGGGCCGAAGATTCGCCGTCCGAGGAGGTGCACCGTACATGCGGGGGAAATTTCCCCGCCCTCGCCAGTGTGTTGGGGGACAGTGCGGGACATGGGCCAGTGCCATTCTCAAAAAAGGCTGAAAACCTTAAAAATAAAAAATACATAAAACAAAATCCTTCCATACCAATTCAAAATTAGGATAAGGGAAATTAGGGGAAAAAACAGTAATTCAAAAATTCTGAAAGCTTTCCATGGTCACATAAACCGGGCCCCCCAAACAGAAAAGGAGCGACATTGAACATTAAAACCTATGGAGAACTATTGACCAATCAGAATCAAAGCGGGACAGTTCAAAATACAGTAAAAATGCAGAAAAGAGCTGATTGGTTGAGCTATCGGGGGCTTGCTAGCTCGCCAATCAGAATAGGAGCGACAAAGACCCATTAAAACCTATGGAGAACTATTGACCAATCAAATTCAAAGGCGGGACATTTCCCAAAATACAGTAAAAATGCAGAATAGAGCTGATTGGTTGAGCTAGCGGGGTTTGGCTATCCCAGCCAATCAGAGCGCGAGCTACTTTCTCCCATTGTAGTCTATGGAGAGAGCGGCGCACTGAAATCTCGGCGCTCAGCGCCGTGCGCATGAAATATTAATAAAAAAAATCATTTTGATTAAGTGTAAAACATTATCACATAAAGAGCTAAAACCTTCTGTAAAAATAAATCAGTTAAAACCCCGAAAATATTAAATCAATAAAATCATGTTTATTTCTTTCTTTTCGTTGCACCCATACGATTGATCCTTGGATAATGAAAATAAAGAAATAAACAGATTTTATTGAATTAATATTTTTTTTCGTTACCCCATATTATTATTCATTTTATATACACATCGGGACAACTTCTGTAGTCTTATCATTTAAATTTCGGCCATGTACAGTTTTATTTCAGATTGAAATTAGAAAACCCATAGTGACGCGCTCATCCCATTGGCCAAATAACGGCCCCTCTTTTTACTTAGCCAATCACAGAGCTCGCTCGGAATTTCTTTTCCCCATAGAACGCTATGAGAAAGTAGCTCGCGCTCTGATTGGCTAAGCTGGACGAGCCCCCGCTAGCTCAACCAATCAGCTAGTTTCTGCCTTTTTACTATATTTTGAACTGTCCCGCCTTGGAATATGATTGGTCAATTTTTCTCCATAGAAATGGAATTCGTTTAGAATTTCAGGAAAACTTCGGTTCTGAACGAAGTCGAAGTTTGGGGTACTTCGGGTGAACGAAGTGTGCTTTTGATTGATAAAATGGCTGCGAGCACATGGCGTTACATGGGGCAAAGCACTCTGGGAGAAAAAGGCAAGCCTGCATGACATGTTGCAGAGATGAAGCCAATCAGAGACCGGCGGGATTCTGTGGGCGTCACCGGGACATTAAGTCCGGGCGCGACGCTGGAGCTCACACTCCTCTCACTGTACTGATCAGGGGAAAGGGGCCGCGGGTGATTGTGATAGCTTTACTGCAGAACTGATTTTTTTACAGCGATTTTTGTGGTGTCCCCGCTTGTCTCAGAGACTGCTTCTCTTAATATTCTAAATTTTTGATTTTTTGGGGTTTGGGTCTGAAGTCCAGTGGGGTGTCCACTGCTGCTGCATATACATTTTAATGCTATCTGCTCAACAAACACATTGAATATCCAAGGGGGATCTAAGCCAGTTCCTGTTGTATTCATTTAAGAAACAGCGTTTTTACAATACAAATATGACTTCATTTTTGGCTGCTCAATTCTGTTGCACAATTTACATCCAGGGGTTAATTAAGCTTTTTTTTGCTGGTGTTCTGACCCCAAGAAACCGTCTTTTTCATCGCCAAAATATATACATTTTTCCTGTAGCCTAATTCACAAGCAAAGGTTAATTACAATTGTATCTCTTGTTGTGTGGCGTAGAAAACACGCAATTGTAACACGCTACAAAGCTACTAGTTTGTGGGGCTCAATTCTTTGGCGCAATTTACATCCAGGGGTTAATTAAGCATTGTATTTCTGCTGTGGTGACTCCAAGAAACCGTCTTTTTCACCGCCAAAAATTAAAATTTTCCTGTACCATAATTCACAAGCAAAGGTTTTAAATTTCAATTTTTTTCTCTTGTTGTGTAGCGTAGAAAACACGCAATTGTAACACACTACAAAACTAGTAGTTTTGGCTGCTCAATTTTTTTGTGCAATTTACATCCAGGGTTAATTAAGCGTTGTTCTGCTGCTGTGGTGACTCCAAGAAAACCGTCCTTTTCAACCGCCAAAAATTCAATTTTCCTGTAAACCAAATTACAAGAAAAGGGGTTAAATTACAAATTTTTTTCTCTTTGTTTTTAGCGTAAAAACACCAATTGTAACACACTCAAAGCTAGCTTTTGGCTGCCAAATTTTTTGCCAATTTACACCCGGGGTTTAATTAAGCGTTTTTCTGCTGCTGTGGTGACCCAAGAAACCCTTTTTTAAAGCCAAAAATTAAAATTTTTTCCCGTACCATAATTCACAAACAAA